>JAUTDX010002440.1:0-47447 GCA_030844895.1 Ambrosia x helenae | reverse complement strand
GTTGAGCCTTTGGATTGCCCTTTGGACTAGCCTTAGGGTTTTTCTTGGGCTTCGAGACCTTAGATTTTACAACCTTCTCAGTTGTTTGGCTTGGAGTTTCAATAACAATTCTTTGTTTTCTTTTAAATGGGCTTGTCTCTCATTTTGATAATAATTATCATAACAAAATTGTTTTGGAGAGCCAAACTGATTGTTGTTGTTGTTTCTCGGGGGTCCATAACTACTAGTCTTCATCTTTTTTAGATAGGGACAATGAGATCTAATGTGTCCTACCTCGTTGCATTCAAAAGCATGACCTCCACTCTTCATAGTATCA
Source organism: Ambrosia x helenae (assembly GCA_030844895.1). Taxonomy (NCBI): domain Eukaryota; kingdom Viridiplantae; phylum Streptophyta; class Magnoliopsida; order Asterales; family Asteraceae; genus Ambrosia; species Ambrosia x helenae. The sequence continues at coordinate 47,131 of JAUTDX010002440.1, read as the reverse complement.
GGTTCATACTGTGAATACCCCGAGCTATACTGAGAAGATCTCGGGCTAGAGCTTCCAAATCTAGTGGTACTTGAGGATGCTTCATGGTCATGAGATCTAGGTGCACCATATCTTTGATCTTTTTGCTTTAAATACTCAAAATTTGATTGGTTTTCATAATGTTGCACCTGATCCGTACACCTAGATTTGACATACTTAACTTCTTTAGTCTTGGGAACTGACTTGTTCTTCCCATACTTTTTCTTGGAACCAAATTGATTTTCTTTGATTGGTTTTGTTGGTTCTTTTGATTTTGATGAGTTTTCTGAGGAACACCTTGTGGTTTCACCTGTTCAGGTTTACCATTTTGCCTTTTGACTTCAGGTTCAGGATCACATTCAATGTGATTCTCAAGTGGAATAACTGGTTTTAATCCTAAACCTGGTCTCTCAGATTCCTCATCAGAATCTTTATAATCGGTTTCGACCAACACATAATTCTCATCTTTAACAATCTCAGTTTCCTTAATCTCTTGATGGGTCAGCAACAAGTGGTGTTGTGACAACAAATTTTGTGAGATCTGTCTCCTCTGGTGACTTGGAATAATTGTCACAGCACAGGAGGTGGAACTGCATTGTAACCTATACCACTCGTGCTCTTTTTCAGTTATTTGATTTTCAATTAGGTGATCAAGTACATACCTGGAATTCGAATAACTGTCAAGCTTTTTCTTGATGGCCTCGTAATCACACGTGCCACTGCTAATGCCTTTTTGGTTTGGGTTAAGTCAGCAATGTAGTTGTGATTGCGTCTTGTTAGTTAAGAATGGTTCTTTTCATCTCACTAACATCCTTTTTCAACAACATTACCATTTCTTTAAACTCCTTTTCATTTGATTTTAAGGCATTGTTTGCATCAGTGCACGATCGAAGATCACATACCAAACTGGTATTATATTCTTTGATCGATTCGATTCGAGCATCTAACTTACAACACTTAGCACATACAAGTTTAGAGGAGCTAGAACTTACCTGAGTATGCTGCTTAGCCTGATTTTCAGTTGACTGAATTGGATTGTCAGCATCTCTCTCCTCTATCTTTTCTTCCTTTGAATCATCCTTTCCAGATGTTGAACACCCTACATCTGTGCTGCTTGTTGAATAGCAACTTTGTTCATCAGCAGATGATTCTCTCTCTTCACCCGACCCATCTTCATAAGTCGTTGAGCTTGAATTGGAGCTCTGACTTTTCTCACTGAATTCTCATCTGCTGCACTGCTTTGTTCCTCTGAACTCAGAGCAGTGTCTGAGGATTCTTCATCATCTTGAACTCTTGTCATTTCTTCACACCCTTTATCTGCATGTTTCAACCGATGCTTTAACTAACATGGTATTTGCCGAATTTTGTGTTATGGCTTTGTGCTTCCTTCTCGCTTACATGATTCCTTTGGACGTTTTGCAACTGATTTGCTGATGTAGCGAGTGCCCAATGATCTGTCATGTTGACTGTTTGTTGAGGTGGAAGTTGGAAATCATAATAATGTATTGACTTCTTTCAGCTTTTCTTGACTCCTCTATTTCTCTATTTTCCCGCATCACCAGATATCCATCGATGGAAAGCGTCTTATACTGACCCATTACCTTCATGACATCCACGTAGTTCATCATCCATTTTTGCGGAAGTGCATCTGCAAACCGTTCAATTAGCTCACGGTGAGTATAATTAAGTTGAAACTTATACATTTCACTCATGAGATGATTATATCTTGATTGCATGTCTTTGAGTGCCTCCTGTCCAATATGGCGAAAAGCTTCAAATTCCTTCCTTAACTGATCTTGTCTAACCATAGCCCAAGATTCAGACGGAACTGCTTGTGGAGGCGGGGCCGATAGAGGTTGTTGTGGTATAGGGCCTATAGGTTGTAAAGATGATTCCAACCCATGACTTCTAGATGTAAAAGCGAATAAGTGAACTGTGCTCGGGAAAATAAACTGATACAGTCAAACTTGAACAGTCAAACACAAACTTATTGAGGTGGTACACGTATGAAATTTGTGGACTGAAAGGACACTTATGACAGATCACGTATCAAACAAATTTGTTGTAAGGGCATGCGTATGAAAGTTGATTGTAGGGTACATGTATGACGTTGATAAAATCTTGAAATAGACCACACGTATGATGATGTTGGAAGTATGAAGATTTGTGACCTGGGACACGTATGATAGCAGATGATAATGAACACACGTATTGAAACTAATTGAACTGCTAGACATATGAACTTAGTTGAACACTTAGGAACATGTCAATAGGTCATGTATGAAAGAACAATTGACCAAACGCTTATGAAATTCAGAACACAAAGAAAGCACATATATGAAATGCTTGTGATAATCAGACGTATCAAACAGAACAAACAGGTATGAAAATGTAAACACTGAATGGACACTTATGAAGCTTAATAAAGGCTTATACGTGTATATAAAACAAACAGAAATTGATACGTGTGATAAAACAACCATACATATGAACACAGAAGCAGCCTGATACGCGTACAGGTCTACAAAACACGAAAAATAAACAGAACACGCAGGTCAAAATACGTTCAGAAAGGATCAGACATTATCAGAATTTTGGGACAGATCACACTTATGAAACTAACAGAGGAGAGGACAGTACACGTATGAAAAAAAATAACAGCGCTGACGTATGAATTGTGTAAGGAAAGGTCACGTATGAACACTAGATCAGATGAACGTCAGACGAAAGATCAGACCAAATTTCAGAACAGGTCAGATGTCGATTAGAACTAGTTCAAAATAACAGTAAGAAAGGGTCGAAAAGATCAATTTTGTTCAGACAGGTTCAATAATTATCAGAAGGGTCAGATAGTTATATATCAGACTAGATCAGAAAAGGTCTGTATGCATCAGGTAGAACAAAATTGAATCAGAACACCTATACACTGAGATCTGGGAAACAGATACGTGTATAACAGGACAGAACAACACCCGTATGTATTGATGTGTAAGGTCACGTATGAAACAGACAGCCAACACGTATAAAAAAATTAACACGTATGAACAACAGAGCCTTTCATACGTGTCCCTATGCAGAACAGTGAACAGAACACAGACATGAGGCTGAATTTTGTGATTTTTAAGTGTTTGAGCAAATTTGATGATCTGAACGTGGGGTTTTGTGTATGGGATGATTCCAAACAAGTTTGCAACACCAAAAACAATCCAAAAACACGAATTATAATAAAAAATCCTCAAGAACACGAAGACACTAAACTTATTAATTTTCAACAAAAAGTAGATCTGATCCAAATTAACGTTGTTTAACATCTAGTTTTGATTCAATCAATACCCAAAACACTTTTCTAAACTGAAACAACAATTAGATCTTCAAAAACAATCCATAAACATGATTTTCATCCCAAAACCCATAATATTCATAACTTTGAATTTTTCAGGAAATCCTCAGATCTAATCTGTTTTGATTGAAATTTGATTTGGTTTTATATAAAATCAGTTTCTAAACACGAATCCACAATCAAATCACTGATCAAAACATCAAACACACTCCAAATTCATAGAAAACCATGTTTTTAGTGAAAAACAAGTCAAAATCGGTTTTCGAAGGGCAATTGCTTAAAAAACTTTCAGATCTGATGCAAACCACTATAACAACATGTGTGATACGAGCCTTGGCTCTGATTACCACTTGTAGGATCGATCTAACAAGAAATTAGTATCACGCGCGTATCGGATCGAGGGCAGAAATCAACAATTCGATTAGTTGTTATAGGTGGGTGTTTATGGATATGATAATAATAATAATAATAATAATAATAATAATAATATGAAGAGAGCGCACACACAAACACACACAAAGGGTTGCACTTGTATGAAAATGAGAAAAAGTCTTACAAAAAAAACTAAGGCATGGGGTATATATAGGGGGCTTTCATACACGTCCCTCATACACGTTCCTCATACACATTCCTGGTACGTGTATGAAGAGGGTGGGACGTGTATGAAGCTTTACAACTTACCAAAGTACCCCTATGCCTATATAATCACTATAATGCAACCCGATGACATCTAAAATGTTATACAATCATGCCTATGACTATTATGGACCTATCACTAGCTGGAGACATACACGAAGTGCACTAAACACCGCCCGTTTACATAAGTTATTTTTGGAGTATACAATTATGAATAACTGTAATATTCATAAACTATATTTATATTTTGAAGATTTTAATATAAATTAACCATGTTGATTTTTTTTTTTGAAAACTGGGTCAAACCTCCTAAATCAAGCTCTTTTGGCCAGCTGCAATAAACATTGATAGGGACAATTCTACACCGCTTGTGTAAATGAACCCGACCTTTTGCATAAGTTATTTTTGGAGTATACATGCAATTATGAATAATTGTAATATTCATAAACTATATTTATCGTTTAGAAGATTTTAATACAAATTAACCATGTTGATTTTTAATTTTTTAGGAAAACAGGGTCAAACTTCCTATATCAAGCGCTTTTTGGCTGATCTGACCAATCCAACTAGTTTGATTTGACTTTTATTATTACTACTACTACTACTACTACTACTACTACTACTATTATTATTATTATTATTATTATTATTATTATTTTGAACTTGTAGTTAGCAATCAAACTTAGGAATTTCGTCAAAACTGATCAAACTGGATCATTAACACTTGTATACATATCACTATTTTACCCAGAGTACAAAACATAAACATAAACTTGGAACTTAAAACATTATTTAGAGTACAAATGATAGGACCACCATGAATTTTTCTTTCAATCTATTCTTCACTAGTTCACTTTCACTCGTGTTTTGTCAATATCATTGTGTGTTTGTTCAATTTAAGCCACACATCCTGGATAGAATAACGTATCAGTATCCCTAATGTACAAAATAGCATCCATATGTTTGAGACATGTTACTTTCAAACCCCTAAGAATTTAGATAATTCACTTTGGACAGTAAATTCCTAACTTACATTTTGTACTCACTTGTGTATGTTTTATTTTTTCATATAACTTCCAAATTTTGCTATATTTACGGATATACATTGAGGTGTTATGTTGAATGGGAGGAATGACTATCTAGTCAAGAATCCTAATGATAAAGCTGAATGCCACGGGAAACGGAAACTCGGATAGGAACCGAGTTCTAAGCTAATGTCCAAATAGCTTTCACTAAGAAGTCCTAAATCTTCTCTCGGTCTCAATAGGAAGCTAATCCAAAGGATTGTGTAAAGCTCACCGGTAGTGGAAGGATCTCCTACAGGTCTCTCCTAACATTAGATGTTTTCATACCATAAGGTTTGTTCTCGTCTCAGTCTCACAAATCATAAGACACCAAAAACTAAATGGTGAATATTTGTATAAGCAGTCAAAATGAATAATGGGTAAGAATTTCACTCTCATGCAAACTCTAGCCTAAGTATGAGAAAACTTAACCAACCGACAACCTCTCACCTCCCTGTCTCAAGTAGGTGATAATTGGGTATGAAGTCTAAACATGCAAGATTCTAGATCAAATAACAAGTCAACCTAATATGTAATCAACACAAAGTTGACCAAAAAGTCATACAATTTCTATTCTTAAACACAAAACCAAGAACTGAGATAACATGCAGACATAAAAACATGTCCCAAATATCTTCCAAGTGATGAATCACAACCAAAACCAATAAAGTTTTAATCTTTATACTAAAAACATCAATTTCCAAGTCCAAATCTCCTAAACAATCACCAAATATCAATAATCATCCCTGGGGACTAGACAATCAAGTAATAGAGCCTATCATCATCAAAACATAAGTATCAAAGTTAGATCTAAAGAAAATCATCATTATTACAAAGTTTCAAACCCAAAAACTATCTAGAAAACAAGCAAAAGTACTAACCGATTAACACCGGCCTTCACCCGCTCTCCCTAATGTAATCCTGAGACTTCCCCAACATTCCATCAACGTTTTAGTAGTGACTAGTGGGTTTACCCGCGCATTGCAGCGGGATTTAAAAACGGATTGCAATACAAGATCATGATATTGTACAAAACTTGAAATTGTTGATTTAATTGTATAAATGTATGGCTTTTGAAATAGTCCTTCTGAAATTTATACTCAAATGCTCGAAGTTGATTAGACAAACTTACCATTTCTCTTCTAATATGCACTTGCCTTTACATGTATTAATAGGGTAAAATCAAATGTGAAGTGTTTAATATGTAATTCTCACCATATCTTAAAGCCTACTCAAATTTATTTCATCATTCACTTACAACTAAGACATGTTTACTGAATTTTGTAGTTGCGTTTAAACATATATCAGATCACCCTTGGGCCTTGGGATTAATTTTATGAAACTTTAATATGTTTTCCTTAGTTGGATATCTGCTTATTTGGTTGACACTGTAAGGAACACCAATGAAATATTATAATAAATGAGGAACAAACATACATGTGTATGAACTTTATGTAGATCAAGAAAAACCTTGCTTAGATTAAAAAAACAATATTGCTTCAACATATTAATATATGGGTAGTGAAAATAAAAGTCAAAAACTACAATTACATAAAAGAGTGTAAATTGTACTATCAATAGAAACCTACAAATCAAGAAAGGAGGGTTTCAAATTGCAAACAGACATGAGTGCCTCCCTTAATTACAAAATCCATAAGCACGAAAGTCGAGTAAAGAAGGTCAGAATGCAAAGCCTAATTTAATAAACAATACTATTAGAATACGCAAACAAACTAAGTAACTGATGACTAAGTGTAAATGTGAAGAACTACACATTATTTATCTGACTATGTCCATGTATTCAAATAAAACATGGTTTGATCAGTATATAATTAAAGTAATAAGACAATTAGAAACTTCTAGATCCTTAAAAACATAAGAAGACCATATCAACTTCTTAGCAACTTCTTCACTACTTTGAATGTCAACACCTGCAAATAAACTAAGTAAGAAACTAAGCATTAAAACAGAAAAAAAAAGGTAATAAAAAGATATAACAATAATAACACAAGAAACACATTATACATAATTATAAAAAAAATTAATCGGTTCGCTCCAAACGGGTATCTTGAATTTGACCTAAGTAAAAACATTCTTATGATAGCTAGCAAATGTTGAAACTATACATTATTCTAGAACAACTTTGCTTAGAGTAAAATAATATTGCTTCAAGATCTCAAAGTTGTGACAGTAAGAGTAAAAGATAAAATATATCTACATTCTACAATTCAATGCACCATTTCTCATTTTTGTACAATTGTCATGTGATATGTTTTTCTAGCACGTTAATGAACTCAAAGAGTCTTCAAATACTAAAGAATATATTAACATAATGAATGAGATTAACAAACTTACAATGAACTTCAATTTATCAATTGCCCTAATGTAATGTATAACTCCATGACTCATATAAGCCTATTAACAATATAGAGAGAAGAATAAGAGAGTGAGGGAATGCTTTTTTTATTGATGTATCTTATGAAATACAAATGCCTCTTTATATATGCCTTACATAAATACAAAAGTAATAAAAAATATAGAAGTAAAACATATGAAAAGTCATAAGCCCTTACATAAATACAATAGTAATACAAATATAGGCGTTAAACATATGGAGAGTCATCACATAAATACATGTACGTGAAGAGTCACTTTACATTACTTATTTGTATAATTGTCATCAAAAGTTGTACTATATGGGCATAAAAGGAAGAAACGGGGTCAAATATAAAGATGTATACTTATGCCTCTTGATATGCCATATTAAAAGTGTGGCAAAATTACAATCCTATTCATCGAGTTTCTTTAATAAGGTATATAGATATAGATTTGAGGGGGTGGATGCTCTTGAAATTGACCAAAATGGGGTATATATAAGTTTGTTTTGACGGTGCTTGAGGATTGTATGTAACTCGTAGAGGTCCTCTAAGAACGTCAACAAATTTTGATTTCATTGATTAATCTTTGTTCAACTTCAAAGTATGCCCGGTTTATTCCAATATCTCCAGATTAAGCTCCAAATTGGGTGAAATGACGGACATGTGAGGGAATAAATATGTAACCTTTTAGGTATATCAACACTCACCAGAAATTACGCAAGTTATATAATTTAAATTACTATCTACATAATTACGCATGGTTTATAATTGCGCATGTTATACACAACACACACCCGCTTTTTTAAAAAAATACATGTTTTTTTAAAGTTAGTAATAATGTACTCAAATTAAAAAAAAAAAATGCTTGTTTCTCATGGAAATGATTTTTTTCTTCAAAATAATGTCATATAAAAAGGTTATGAACGTTTAAAAAATGTGAAAGAATTTGAAAAATATAGCTAATTGTAGGTTATACCCATTTTACTTTTCTAGTTATTTTCCTTGCGTGAAATTTAAGGCTTTCATGCATGATTTCTTCAACAACTGAATCTTTAAATCTCACCCAAAAGACTAAACTTCTTTGTAGGCTTTCTATGATAAATGCCCTTTGTATTGAAACTTTTTCCCAAATCTTTGCTCCTGCTCATTATGCTTGTATTATATATTATTGGTGGTGAAAACCTTAGAAATAGTGATCAAATTAGTTAATCAACAACACTTGCCTTCTCATTCACTTTTTTTTTTTTATTATGCTTGTAATAAACAAAATGATGTATTTTTCTTAAAGTTGAGTTCAAAACACCAAACAAGATCAGGATATGCAATAATTTATTCTTTTGCTTTGTAAAATAAGATGTACTTGTTTACTTTGTTCATATATGTAAGGGATAACTAGAGAGATGTGTTGATGGTAGGTGGTCAAATTCTTGATGTTCCTTAACAACCAACACATACAACCGTGCAATTCAAATGCAACCATTCTTCTAACCCTACATTAAACCACTAGCCATTAGGGGTCTAGTAGTGTGGGGTAGGCATTTAAAGGCTGAAATTTGATTTTTGTATTTACACATTTTTGTTTCTTGTATTTTTTTTAGCTGCATTTTTTACGTTGTTGTCCAAATGAGAATGTATCAAGTAAATTATTGTTAAGTAAACGTTGTTATGCTCTTTTAAACGCCAAACAAGAAAAAAAAAGTCACACAATATGAACTTTGTTGTATTGATATGGATTACCAATGCTAATGGTTTAAGACGGATGGTTAAATATAAATAAATAATCCATTAAGGTAGCAGGTGGTTTCACGTCTGATCAACCTGATCATGATGAAACTTTAGGATCGATTAACTGGATTAATAATTCGGATGAAAAATTGATATTAAAATGGATCAGTACATTCTGATTATCCTGATCTTCTTCACAAAATTTCACCCTGATCATCCCAACATCGACATTCTCATTTTTTTTAATCTTAAATTTTGAATACGATGATATAAATATTTTTGAAAAATATTGCAGCTCATTAAATCAAATTAAGCTAACCTTTAGAGGTAACAAAATTATTTTATTTTTTTCTTTTCACAAACTTTGACTAAACTAGGCGTCCACAAACTCGCAACTGGTGGGTCGGGCTAAGGAGGTTTTCCATTGGTATAATGATAATAGGTTGCTGGAGTATATGGAGAGCGAGGAATAGGCTGAAATTCGATAATACCGTTGCTCGAATGGAAGACATCATAGGAGAGGTCAAAGCTTCTGGCTTTATTTGGTCTAAACATGGAGCTAGGTTAAAGTCACTTACTAGGCGAGATTGGTGTAAATTTGTAATTATGTAGGATTGGGTGTTGTTAGTGCCACACCGTTTTGTGGGTTGGTTGTTTTTAACGAAGTTTACCGTTCGAAAAAAAACCCATGCAAATAAGGCTATTATAAACTCGTCCACAAAAATCTAACAATATCTTGTATTTTACAGAAAAAAAATAAATTAGAGTTTTCCTAGTCAAATGCACCCACCTCAGCCATGCTACCGAAGGATCGTACTAATGGGCCACTAAAACCCAAATGTAATGGGCACCATGACACAAAAACAAGTGGCTCTCATTCGTGATTCTTCTTCTAATACAGTGATGAATACTTGCTAGTCCCTGTTAACCCTTTCCTTATCAGGCCATAGGCCCTCTTTATGTAAGTAAACAAAATCATGTGCACACTACTCAACCTTAAATGCATTTGTTTAATACTAATAATATAGGTATTTATTATGCATATGACCTTTTATTTTTTTTAATGAATTTTTTAACGACATTTTTTTTTTGAAAGGTGTAGATCAGTTGGAAACCCATTAGCTTGCTTCAACCCTTTTTTTGCGGAAGTCAAGCCATCCGGGTTCGAATCGGCACCCCACCGAAGCAGAGCTGGAATAACACATCCATAGGCCACACCCACATGGGGCATTTATGCCACCAGTGGGATTCGAACTCGGGACCCCGTGCGGGAACCTCCCTTAGGGAGTAAACCCTCACATCCACAACCAGCTGGGCTGGAATCACGGGACGATTTTTTTTAACGACATAACTTCTATTAATATATAGAAAACGGGTTGCAACTGAAAAAAAAAAAAAACAAAAAACTCAAAATCTTACCAAGTGTTACAAGGTTATATTTTGAATACTAAAATCACACCACTACACCAAATGAGAGATACAATTTTTGACCTACTTATAAGCCATAAAAATAATTCTCTTTCACCTCATCGACTGAATTGGAGATTACCATATGCCTATCGTTGAACTCTTTCTCATTTGGAGCATTCCAAATTTGCCAAAAGTAGTAAGGAACACGACGTTGTTGACCTTCTTCCAATCCTTTGTGCCATTTATGCTTAAACAAAGATTCCGGACCTTTATAATAGAAAACCCACTGCTAGGAAATGGTAATTTCAGCCACACCAAAACCTACCACCAAACTTGTGACACCGGCAATTTCAGGTTACTTACAGCTAAAACAAAATCTTTCATCATGACCAATCATCCATGCATTAAATTTAATAAAAATAAATTAATTAAGTACATCAATCATTATACGAGTCCAAACACAAACATCCACGTAGCGGTATTACCGAATCACACACGAGTCTTGTGCCCCGAATGTTGGTGAAATATTTCAAACATATAATTGTAATGTAACTTATGTGAAATTATGTGCAATTATTATGTGTTCAATTACGTGTAACTTGTATTAATTAATAAAAAAAGGGAAACAAAAGAAATAAAAGAAGAAAATAATAGAATTAGAAAAGAATGTGGAAACGGAGCCCAAGACAACCGTCCCACGAAGCAAGGAAGACTAGCTCGGGGAATGGTCTTCGCGGTACGCGGCGCTCCAGGTGTAAACCCTTTGCATATTGCAAAGGGCTCCTATCGCGGCCCAAATTTGCTTTTCAGCCCATATAGCGTTTTAACCAAAATCTCTTATTTTTATACCCTAGTTACGAGCAAAACACCCATAATTCGAACTCGGCAGCCATAAAGTCGATTAACACCATCCTTGGAGAGTTCTTGGAGCATATTTGGAGCCTTGAAGGTTTGGGATTGAAGATATGAAAGAGCCTCGAGTTCGATTCTCATAGTTTTATGTTTTAATGCATGATTCTTCTGATTTGATTTGTGTGTCCATGAAACCTTAGATATCCAAACTCACTTCCAACCAAACAAAATGTTGTGTCTAATGATTTTTCATGTTTTATATGATAAATGAATAGATTTGTATGTTGTGAAAACCCTGGATGCATGATAGTTCATAACTTACTACAAGTAGAAACTTTTTTTTTGTTGAGAAACTTCAAGGATTAGATTCTAGCTAGACATCTGAGATGAATTTTGATGATGAATATGTGTTAGTTCAAGCATATTAACATGTTTAAAAGGCTTGGATTGTAGAAATCAAACTTGGTGTTCATAACTTACTAATAATGGAAACTTAAAACGTTTAGCAAAGTCTATTATGATATCTAGACATGTTTGATGTAATGTAGTAGTGTAATATGCATTAGATTTGACATATTAACATATTAGGAACCTTGGTTTATTGAAAATAGAGGTTGTGTTCATTCCTTACTATATGTGAAAACTTTATGCATGAATATACACTAAGTGTTCATACCTTGCCATAATGGAAATGCATGTTTGTGGTGATAGGTTTCTAAAAGAGGAAACTTTTGTATTTTCAAAATCAAACCATAAAACATGTGATTGTCTTATGTGTTTTGTAAACATCTTGACACGATAGAATAATAGGGAAATTGTTTGTTCAATTGCCTACTTGCATAGCATGCTTTTATTGTGATCATAAACAAACACTTTTCACTAGACAATTCACCATCGGCTCGTGGGTCAACTTGGTCAATAAAGTTAACTTTGGTCAAACTTGTCAAACATGTTAACCTTTTTCAATTGGAATTGTTTGGTTACCACAGGTCACATGGACCAATATGAACACATAGTTATAGACTTATGTATGATAGGTAGCCATTAGTGGGCCACTAGTCATACGCTTCCAAACTACCGACTCATGCAAAGGTGAGTCTCACTGCCCCTCTTTTACTACCTTTCCTTTTGGGGGAGAAACATGAAACAAACATATTTTAGATCATATATAATAGTTGTATCACTTGTTTACTTAAGCGCAAACATATAATACAAAGTCCTTACATATCGAACCGTTTTGCCAGGTCGCTAAGGTATCCACAAGGATATGATGCATTCATGGAGTCGCATGTTTAAAACTTTCATACTTATTTATTAGGTTTTCTTACTTTGGGAATGCGCCTAGGTTTCCGCACTTTTACATTTGCTTTCGCAATTTACTGTTTTGCTTCCGGAACTTAAACTTTTCAAACCGTTTTTCATATGTTGAAAAGTAAACAATATTTAAAATTCATATTGTGTTCGTTTAACATGACAATGACTTGGATCATGTTATGTCACACGCCTCGGGTGGAGATCACCACACCCTTCATTGGAAGGAGGGGCATGGGAGGTAGTTTGGTGTAGGGGAAAATAGGCGTGTTAGGTTAGGGGTGGGGTAGGGTATGAGAGTATTAAATGGTCATGTTACTCCCCCTCGGGCCTTAAATACCCATGTAATTCCTTTCGTTAATCAAATTCATGAAACTTTATAAAATTTAAACTTTATCAGTCGATTTAAATTTTGGGATGTTACATAAAAAAAGCAAAAGAACTTTGATCTGAAACTACTTTGTGCAAACATGATCATTTGACGGGGTGAGATCGTAAAATTGTCGAGAAGAGGAAACTAGAAATTAGGAACAAATATGGCATGTAATAATTTTAGATTTATAGTTTTATAGAATTGATGTTTTGTTTTATGATTTAAATTTTATGAAAGTAATTGTTTGAAAATAAATATTTTTAAGAAAATAACTAATGAGAATAGTTAACTAATAACTACGTACAAATCGACCCACATTTCAAATGATCATAATTCCCTTTAGGGAGGGTGAAATTAATGTAAAACCACTATTTCCTACATGTCGGTGACGTGATAATGTTTTTTTTTTTTTTTCACAAGCTATATAACCATAACACAGTCTCATTCGGAACATTAAATCAATAATGTAAGCAACTTAAAGAGAATTGGGTCACACCCACTTGAATACAGCCTCGACCCAGATGTATCATGCAGTACGGTCTACCACTGATATCTAATGGTTGGTAGATGGTTATATCAAGGGATACTTATAATCTACATAATACAGGGTCTGACAACCTATAATGTTAACCTTAAATCTCATTAGCTTAAGTTGGCGTAGTTGCCAGTTACTACAAACATCCATGGGTAAAATAGTTAAAAGGACCGTTCTAATTAAACCCCCCAACTTCTAAATCAACCCCTTAATCCAGGCGTCTCGCTTAGGCCTAAGCGAGGCGCCTGGGATAATCGTTTTCAGGAATCTTAATCTTTATGTCTAATCAGGCAGTCAGGCGCCTCGCTTTGGCCAAATCGAGGCGCCTGACTGCCTGATTAGACATAAAGATTGAGATTCCTCTGAAAACGATTATCCCAGGCGCCTCGCCAAAGTGAGGCGCCTGGCTGCCTGGTTAGACATAAAGACTGAGATTCCTCTGAAAACGATTATCCCAGGCGCCTCGCTTAGGCCTAAGCGAGGCGCCTGAGAGTTTGATTAACCTTGATTAAACGTAAAGCCTGATATTCTCTCGAAATAATTACCCAGGCGCCTCGCTTTGGCCTAAGCGAGGCGCCTGGGTCCCATCAGATTTTGGCTATAAATTCATTCGATTTCATTATAAACTCGTTCGATTTCAATTCTTTGTCCACAACATATATAACATGTCGTATTACGACTTAATTTTCGGTGATTCTTACGACTCTAATTCATATAATGTCGGAGGAGGGGTTGTCATATAATGTCGAGCAGGGTCCGTCATATAATGTCGGGCAGGGTCGGTCTAGTAATGTCGAGGAGGGTCGGTCATATAATGTCGGGGAGGGTCGGTCTAGTAATGTCGAGGAGGGTCAGTCTGGCATTCGTTACCGTGACAATGCGGTACAACTGGACTTGAATACACAGTGGAAGGACCCGTATGAATTTGAAGACGAGCCTAGTCAACCTGCCTACGGTTATACTTACGACGCTAACGGTGGTGATGACACATCTGAAGAACAAGACTATGCGCACTATGAAGACAGCGCTGTCGATGAGAAGCGGGTAGAAGATCAGGAGGAAGGACCTAACCCGATCAACCTTTGGTTCGAGACTAAGCGGACATTTTCGACACGCGATGAGTTGGTCGATTGGGTACATGATACGGGAATGGCAAATGGTGATGTCATAGTTATAAAAAGTTCGAAGAAAAGAGGAGAACATTTCATGAAGGTATATATTTCAGTCACTATTGTTTTTAAGATATTAACAAATGCGTATTTTATAAATTGTTATTTAAAAAGCAACAATAAACTTAACTTAAAAATTAGTTACTAAAAACAAGTGTTTTATCGTTGGTCAAGGTTAATTCCCTACGGGTGCACCAGTGGTTTTCGGGTCACACACCTTTAGGATTACGTTTCTCCTTTGCTAAGAGTATTGTTAATTTTTAATTAATAAACTTTTTTATAATTTATTATTTAAAAAAGTTATAAAAAAAACTTATTTTCTAATAAACTTATTTTTGTTAAGGTTGTATTTCAATGCACTCTTGGGGGGGGAGCATAAGAGTGTGGCTTTGGTGAGGAAGACGGGTAGCAAAAAAATTGGCTGCCCGTTTAAGTTGACAGGGGTGTTTGAAACTCGGACACGGGTTTGGAGGTTAAAGGTGAAAAACCTGACGCACAACCACACTCCCTTTGAACACTTAGAGGGTCACCCGTATGCCAGAAGGCTTTCTGTGGATGACAGACAACTGGTCGGGGAGATGACAGAGAATGATGTTCCCACGCGTAGCATCTGGAGAATGATCCTTTCAAAGAACCCGGAGAGAAAGACTACCCTAAAAGATATACACAATGCGGCTCAGATGATGAATGCTGGAAAGGCAGTCATTCCCAAAGGTGCAATGGAGCACCTCGAATACTTTCTGACGAAGAGAGGATTCACCTACTACACGCGTGCGGATGAAGAAAGTGGGTCCGACGAGGAGTTTGAATTTCCCCGGCACAACTCTTTTCGTACGATCACAGGAGGACCTCGTACGACCTTCCCAGTCCCAGCCATGCCCTCCTTACGAGCTTCACCGTCACAGCTCTTACATACCATCATCGTCCCGGGGGGGCCGCATTTGGGATAAATTCAATTTCCCGTTGCTTCTGCGGACAAAAAAGTCAGAGAACTTAGTAAGGCAATATGGGGATAGAATTCCATCTGTGTTTCATCCATATATATCTAAAATAACGGATGTGAGACCTGATGGTCATTGCGGTTTCCGAGCGGTAGCTGTGGGGTTAGGGATAGGTAAAAATGAACATATGTTTGTCCGATCCCAAATGCTACTCGAGTTGCGCAATAACGAAGCCTTGTGGAGGTCAATCTTTGATCCGAATAACGAAGGACATTATCAGCGTCTCTGCGATAACATTTCTTTTAGAGGGGTGGGAGAAGCCCCAGAAGAGAATTGGATGATGACGCCGGAAGCGGGATTTCTCATTGCACAGAGGTTTGGTTATGTTTTTCATACACTCGACATTAGAGGTTCTGATACAGTTTTCCCTCTATTTTTAGGCCCAAGTGGTTCTCTACCGCCTATTCAGACGGTAGCAGTTTGCTTCGTGGACCAACATTACATCATAAAGCTTGAAGGATCATATCCAATGCCTCCCCCGAATAGAGTTTGGACTGCTTTTAGAAATGATGGTGGTGCGGAATGGGAAACTATGTTTGAAAATCAAATCGATATGTACAAAGAATTAGTTTTCCCGAAATGGGACACCAATCAAAGTCCCAAAGTACAAGATTTAGGTTAGATATGTGAAATTTTTAAAAATATTTAAACACTGTTTACGTTCTTAAAAATCGTATTGGTTATGTTTATGTCTTTTAACGGGCTTGTTTGGTCGGAACAGTACAGTTCGTTAACGTGCCGATCAGGTCGGAACAGTCCGGTTCGTTCACGTGCCGGTCGGGTCTGATTGTTTTCGTTCGTAAACGTGTCGGTCATAATAATAATAATAATAATAATCCTAATAATAATAATAATAATAATAATAGTAATAATAATAATAATAATATTAGTAATAATAATAATAATAAATACAATAATAATAATAATAATAATAATAATAATAATAATAATAATAATAATCCTTCACGTGCCGGTCGGGTCGGATTGTTTCGGTTCGTTAACGGGCCGGTCGGGTCGGAACAGTCCGGTTCGTTCACGTGCCGGTCGGGTCGGATTGTTTCGGTTCGTTAACGGGCCGGTCGGGTCGGAACAGTCCGGTTCGTTCACGTGCCGGTCGGGTCTGACTGTTTTGGTTCGTAAACGTGTCGGTCAATGATGAGTGAACTTACCTCCCTTGATCTTGGTAGTAATAGCTTTTTGATGTGTGAAATGTGTAGTATATAAATCGATCAAGTTTTAAAAATGGAAAAACCTACAAAACCACACACTAATGGCAAGTGTACCGATCGCAATGTAGCAGAGCAAGTAAGTCCGGAATATCGAACCGTGGACACAATATGGCAACTCTCGGTACTAGACCTCTATCGACTCCTAGCCTAACAAATTGGATTTTTTTATGGTTTTATTAATGAATTATTAAAGTAAATAAATTAAAGTGCTTAAACTAACAGATAGCGGAGGATTGCTAAGAAGGAAAATCAGTGATGGGAAAGACAACCACCTAGGTATCGAATCCTACTAATGAAATTGGAACTGCCCCGGCTTTGAAAACTATGTTGGCAATCAGGATCTTATAATATTCACCCTTATCATCCTAGTGGCTCCCGGATCATTTACCAAGACTGACCAAAAATGAATCCTAAAGACTACTAATCTCACTGATTGGTTAGATCACCTCTTGGTCTCACTAAATATGCTAAAGTACTCGATAGATTGGTTTAGATTTCTCACTCTCCAATAACAATACACTTTAAAGTGCAAGGAGTAACCTGTAAAGTCAATCTATGACACAGATAAGCAAATAATACTAGAGAACCTAAGAAAACCTGATCTCTCAGCGTTTCTAGCCTAAACCTCTAGCACCAAAGACAAACCTGACTACCTATCACCTCTCGGTCTCAAGAGTAGGAAGAACACAAATTACCTCTAAACTCCCAATTAATGTTCCTATGGAATTTAGGCCTAAAACCATAAAATAAACTACAAGCACAAAGTAAGTAATTCTAACAAGTATCCAAACATGAAATACATTCACTAAGACACTCGTGGAACATCAAAAAATCATAAATTTGTAAAATAGACAAGTACATGAACACCTACAAAATATAAAATAAATAAATACTAAAAATGACTCAAAACTAATAAAAATCTAATGAAACGCTAAAATAAATAAAATAGACAAGTACAAGCCTAAAACTAATAAAACACTAATAAAAAGACTCGAAAATGACTACAAAATACATAGGAAATGAGATGTGTTTTGCAACACATCACTTTTCAGGTGCATTACCAGCTAATCTTGCATCTTGCCGAAAGTTAAAAGCTTTAAATCTAGCAAGAAACAAATTCATAGGCCCAATTCTAAACAGTTTCAAGAATTTTGAGTCTCTTTCTTACCTTTCACTTTGTAATTGCAGCTTGAATAACCTCGCGCCTGAGGCGCTAGGAAAAGCGTTTTTTACATGAAGCGATGCCTCACATACGTGAGGCTCTCACCTCGCGCCTCGGATTTTTGAACCCAAACGCCTCGGAGCGCCTCACGCTTTTTTAAAACAAGCACATAACCTTTTACTTATTATGTAATCACTCAAAACATTATATCACAGGCATCCAAAATGTTTAAGCCCAGTATAATTAGCTTTGTACTTTTATTGAATATAACACGTTTGAATCTTTAAGGGGTCGACTACTTTTTCATTCATATTAACTACGTTTAATCATTCTATCAGATGCATCCTAAATGATATACATAACAAAATCGTCATTCGATTCGATTGTGTCCTTTACAATTCTATGTGTTGAAAGCGTAACAACATATCAATGAAAGTTTATATATTTGGCGTGTGCCAACTAAATCCTTTCAGTTTCATAGAAAAATTAATGTGAACCAAAAGCAATTAACGATTTGGGACATTAGAGACTAAAAAAAGATAATAGTAAAACCTAACCAATATGTTCCCTAAAATTATAACTTGAGGTAAGAAAATGGGTTCAACTGATCAAGGCAAGTATCAAGCAATGTATCTACACATTCAAATGTTGATTTCCTTAACTCAAGTCCATGGTTGACTGTTTGATTTAAAGAACCAAGGTCCATTGGTCTAATCAGTTCTTTCTGCATAAACAAATATTAAAATCAATATACAAAACACATGAACAGTAATAATGTTATTGTAAGAGCTTCACAAAGGGCATAACATAAATGAGAAAAACATGACAATTACTTTGAACAAGAATTAGCTAACTTCAAACATTCAAGGTAATTAACAAACATGACAAAAATTGTACACCTGTAGTGGCGGATCTAGAAAACAAATTTGGGAGTAACGTTTAAATTTTTTTTTACCGCAGTTGTTCACGAACATGTTGCTGCTCTTGGTAACTGACAAGTTGTATGTTGAATCTGCAGCTCAACCATAATATTTTTGATCCTCCAACTAATAATAGAACATGAATTCCAAAATTCAAACTTACATATGCCATTCTAACAACGACCAGTAAGACGTATTCAACAATGAAAAAAAAACAAATGCTTATTAATGGCATCACTAAGAATCTAATAAAAATGTTTCATTATTGGGATAAAATAACCACAGAAAAAATTTCAAATCTTCATCAAGTCCATTGAGTAAAAAGAAATATAAAACCTTAATGAAGCTGGCTTAAACGGAAGTTAAAAGAAAATATACCAAAAGATGGTGGGTTGTTTGGCACCTCTTCTTTGCAAGAAGAGCCTCAAGATTACTTCATGTTTGAATTGAATACATAATTCAATTGAAATGAATTGCAAGACTTTGTGTATACTAAGCGGTTTTACCTCTCTTCATATTTTCCAATTTAACACTCTCTAACCTCCCTATTTATGACTATTACCTCTCTTCATATTCTCTAATTTGATACTCTTTAACCTCCCTATTTATGACTAAAAGTCCAATTTACCCCCATCAAATGCATCAACTAATTGTACTTTAATCAATCACACTTGTAATTACTTAAATTTTCCAGGTATCCTCCTCTCATGCTTTATAATATAGTATAGATTACATATATTAAAAATCCCGACCCTAACAACTTCTCCTCTATTTCATTCTTGACACATATAAAATTTTACGATACTTGATTTGGATTTTAAATGATCTAACTGGGACAAAAAGGTTGAGTAAACTAACTGGAACACTTTTGAAACTTGGTTACTAATATGTGATATATTCCTTGAAATCAAAATAGAGTATTTTCTGGTATCACAAGTTATAACGAGTGTTATATCGATATTGTTCACCATAACCGATACCGAATGAAAAATATCGGTAACGCTATCAATATTATCGTAACTAGTACATGTATGTTTTTATAGTTGTCAATCGACATAAAACACATGTAAATATTTTTTGGATATGGCGGTTTTGATTTTTTGTTTTTCCTATAGGTTACTATATCGAGTGTCGGTAATGCATGAGTATCTAAATGAACCGAAACAATATTGATCGAGTTCTCGTTGTATCACGCGTGGAACCCTACTAGTGTTTATTCATTTCCAAAGTTTAAAATAAATTCTTTTGAATAGGCTCCTCTTATTTGAACCTGCTTAAAACTTATTTACACATGCCTCTACGGGTCGTATAGGCCCAAACGACCCGTATAGAAGTCCCAATCATTGTCAATAATTGTCAATGATTGGAAATGATTGACAAGGAATCTCTGCGACCCGTAGAGGCCCCTACGGGCCGTATTGAGGCACATGAATACTTTCAGCTTTGTTTGGGTCGGAATGAACAACAATAGGTCTTCTCTGCGACCTGTAGAGGCCCCTACGGGCCGTATTGATGCACATAAATAGTTTCGGCTTCATTGATTTGCATTAAAGGCTTTTACTTTGTTACCATTTGTCTCGAAATGCATGTAAGCAATTTTTTGTTTCCGTTGTCGTCTCGATAAGCGTGTAAGCGTAAAACAAACATTTATATAATAGACTTTTACTTTGTTACCATTATCTTTTCGAAATGCGTGTAAGTGTTTTTTGTTTCCATTGTTGTCTCGATAAACGTGTAACCGTAAAACAACCATTTATATAATAGGATTTTACTTTGTTACCATTATCTTCTCGAAATGCGTGTAAGCGGTTTTTTGTTTTCGTTGTTGTCTCGATAAGCGTGTAAGTGTAAAACAAATATTTATATAAATAAACAGACAAATATAAACAAGCATGTCAAAACATAATATAAAGAAATATCATAATATAATGTAAACAAGGGTACTTGCAAAATACATCACATCAAAATAAAACTATTGGGGGGGGGGGGGGGAGAAACTGCTGCTGCGTGGTGTCATCGTGGGGCGGCGGCTGCTGCGAGGACACCCTGGCTCCTGGGAGGACGTCCCGACATGGCTACCTGCACCAGGCCGTGATAACGGCCTTAAATCCATAACCGTATGTCTCTCCTCCTCGCTCGCAACCAGCATACTGAGAGTCTGATCAATCTGCGCCCGCCACTGATCCACCCCACCCCCCTGATGCGCCGCCACAACCTCATCCACTATCAACCATATTTGATCCATCACACTAACAGTCATCCTCAGCGATCGAAAAACGCGTCGCGGATGCTGTTGGGCCTAAGGATCGGGCTCGGGCATCAGGATCTCCACCTGTACCCCGCCATCCGCATCCAGCTCTGCCATGTCAACCATCTCAACCTCAGCATGCCCACCATGAAGACCACGACGTAACAAAGGTTGCGGTACAAACTCCGGCTCACCCTTTTTTGTTACAAGATAATATTAGGGTGGGCGACCCTTTGTCTTCTCCGCTATGTGCATATTTCAATAATAACGGTTTGAAACACAAAATTATAATATTATTAACAACTATAATATCAATATAATAACAATAAAATAATCATAATAAATAAATAAATAACGACATTACATGTGTGGCATGAAGCGGTTCAGTAATATCTCAGGGTCGGTGGTAGCCGTGAAATATCGAGCACCATGGGCACGCTGCGCTAAGGCACAGATGACCCCCGCAGACTATGACTAAAGAATCCGTCTTGTGCGTGAGCGAAGAAAACAACTCGTGAGGCATCGATGCATGGAAAATAGTCGTGGCCTGAGCATGCAATAAAGGAAGAAAAGGTCGATCTGCGTGACCTTTTTGTTACTCTGCGTCCGCGCCGTGATAGAGAAAGTAAGGCAGCGGTGCAGGTAAAGAATTAAAGGGTCATGAATCTCAGACGCCTTCACAAACCTGCACAGTGATGTATTAATAATGAGTACAACAATAACAATATTTTATATTAATAATAATATAAAAAATAATAATAATAGTAATAGTAATAGTAATAGTAATAGTAATAGTAATAATGATTAAAACGATACCTATCTTTCGATCCTGGGACACGTATACCTCGCCACCGATGGTGGGCCACCATGCAGCCAGCTCATCTAAATCTAACCTATGGATGGCTGTAGTGTAATCATCTAGACATCTTGTACGAGCTCGTCCGGCTTGTATAGCCCAGTAAAGGTAGCTCATTCATCCAAAGACAGTCGCTTGTCATGATCGACCACCATGAAGCTGATCTCCGATCCGTCCCCCTCCTGACCGTAAAAATTGGCCTGTAAGCATCCCCGTCACACTTGCTAAACAAGCGACCCCAAACGCTGCCAAATGGAACCCACTGCCTCGCCCTCTCCTCCGCGCCTACCTCCCTCAACGCCTGGCAGTCTATTCCCCGTTGTCCGCAGACCGCGCGCTAACGTAACCTCACAAAGCGGTCGTGCGCGGTCGACTCCTTAGGGAGCTGACAGGGGGGATAATTCTCGAGGTTCCCCCAAACATCATATCATGCACCTCGTCTGCCATACCTGCAAGAAACAAATGATAATGTATAGGCGTTTTTGTTCAAATGATATTGTTCAATGATATTGTTTTCAATATGTCTCAGTAAATAGTTTAGGCGTTTCAAGGGAAGCGCCTAAACTATTAAAGTTTAGGCGTTTCTAGAGAACCACCTAAACTATTAAAGTTTAGGCGTTTCTAGAGAAGCGCCTAAACTATTAAAGTTTAGGCGTTTCAAGGGAAGCACCTAAACTATCATAGTTTAGGCGTTTCAAGATAAGCGCCTAAACTATTAAAGTTTAGGCGTTTCTAGAGAACTGCCTAAACTATTAAAGTTCAGGCGTTTCTAGAGAAGCGCCTAAACTATAATAGTTCAGGCGTTTCAAGAGAAGCGCCTAAACTATAATAGCTTAGGCATTTCAAGAGAAGAGCCTAAACTATTATAGTTTAGGCGTTGAACTTGAAACGCTTAAACTATAATAGTTTTGGCGTTTCAAGAGAAGCGCCTAAACTATTATAATTTAAGGGTTTCAAACACAACTCTAATTTGTACTTCCAATCTTACAAAAATATTGAAAAAAATATATATATATATATCAAAAGGCCAATCTTTCACTCAAATCCCACAAGTTTGATCCATATTTTAATCCAATTTATCAAAACTAATAAAATGAATACTTAAAAAAGCCATGCATCTAGCCTAAAGATTATATGCTTGAAAAATAAACAGATTATATCAACATAACTATCAAAGAGTTTATGAATATTAGTCAAAGAACAAAAAAGTCAGCTACAACCAAAAAAACATAGATCAATCAATATATGTAAGATTCCAAATTAAAGGTAGATTAGAAAACAAACAAACAAAAGTTCATATTTCCTAAGATTACACCATACATCCACTTGCAAACTCTCCATCATACAGAAAGGATGAAACCTAATAAAACAGTTTCATGAGCTTAAGATTCTTGAATATTCCATACAAGTGCTTACCTCATTTTTTTCCAACCAAGAGAAAATTCCCAGAATACCCTTTGAGCATTTAAAAAAAATAATAATAAAAAAGATTAAATCTTGAGGGGATGTTTGAGATGTAGAAGCACAAGAGAAGCGCCTAAACTATGATAGTTTAGACTTTTTAAGAGAAGTGCCTAAGCTATTAAAGTTAGTCGTTTCAAGAGAAAGCGCATAAACTATTAAAGTTTAGGCGTTTCAAGAGAAGCGCCTAATAATAAGCTAACTGTCACCAAATTAACAATTTAGGATCACCTAATAATATACTAATTCTCACCAAATTAACAAAGCTAATAATAAGCTAACTGATTAGTTGGTAAATTAGGATTTATATGTCCACTTTGCACACAACAACAATAAGAACAAATAAGAGTAGGGTACTGATTCAGAACACATTGCAACTAATTTCATCAAAATCACAACAAATTGCAAATAATTTCATCAAAATCAAACAAAATTTGAACCTGCTCAAGATCCCCAAACATTCACTACGGTTTCTGATTCAGAATGAGAGAGAAAAAGAGAAGGTACCTTGTGTGTGAACAGAGGAGAGGAGGTCAACGTTAGAACAGAGGAGGATGGTGAAGGATGGTGGAGGGTTGTCGACGATAGAACAGGGGAAAGGAGGTTGTGGGTGAACAGTGGTGGTGGTGGATGTTGAGTGGTTGTGAGTGAATGGTAGTGGTGGTGAGGGAGAGGAAAAGGGAGATGGTGGGGGTTCGGTGGTGGATGGTGGAGATGGTGAGGGAAAGGGAGACGGTGGGGGTTAGGGTTGGGAGGGAATTAAGGGAATGAAATAGATCAAAACATTTTTAACCTTCTGTGTATCTATATGACCCGTAAAGCCTTTTACGGGCCGTAGAGGAATTAAAATAAAAAAATAATTATTGCCACTTTACGGGTCGTAGAGACCTCTACGATCCATATATAAAAAAGGGCTTTAGCACGGGTTCAATGGGGTTTGATCCTGGGTCACACAAACACACATCATGCTTATGAATACTATGACGACCATCTGGGCTACTAGTTCGTTGGGTTCTCTATTGGAAACAAAAATATATAACTACGTATTCCCAATATTATGGGGATTCAAATAGGGTAGATCCCTAATTGGTCTGAGCTTGTAGAAGGGCTCTACGACTCGTAAAGCCACTCCTCTACGACTCGCAGGGAGCTCTATGGGTCGTAGAGCAAAAAATTAAAAAAAATAATTATTGTTATTATTATTATTATAATCTATACATATAATAAAAGAAAGCCATTTTAATGACATGGCACTCAAAGAGGCATTCTCCTCATTGAGTGTGCCATGTGTCATCCCATGTGGCATGAGATATTTTAGGAAAAAAATAATTTAAAAACAAAATTAGATTTTTCTCTCTTATGTTTCCTTCCATAATTTTTAAACGTTAATATCTTTTATATACGAGATTTTTTAAAGAAAAAAATTACACCAGATTAACGAGTGTTTTATTATATTTCCAACGATTACCATAGTGCTATATAAAAAACGGAGAAAAAAAACGACTATTTTTTGTTGGGTTTGTTAAAACAGGAAAAAAAACACAAAGCGTTCAGGTAAATCATTAATCATGTATAGGCAAGTCACTAATTATGTTCAAATCAGTAAAAAAATTACACCAGATTAACGAGTGTTTTATTATCTTTCCAACGAGTACCATAGTGTTATATAAAAAACGGAGAAAAAAACGACTATTTTTTGTTGGGTTTTGTTAAAACAGGAAAAAAAAACACAAAGCGTTCAGGTAAATCATTAATCATGTATAGGCAAGTCACTAATTATGTTCAAATCAGTAAATATGAATTCTATTTTCAACATGCGTTAGCATTGGAGTAATACATTGTTTTAGGTTAGATATTAATATTAGAGTCATACATTGTTTAAGGTTAGGCGTTAACATTGGAGATATATTTTTAATTGTTTTAGGTTAGCTGTTACCTGAAGCTTTCATGCATGTAACTGTAAAGCGCATCATTCTATTTCATATGTAAAATTAATATGTCATATTAGATTTTTCAACCCCGGGACGTTCCCGGGGTATAATCTAGTTATTATTTAAAAAAATAAAAAAGGAATATAAAACTGTGAGTTACTCTACGACCGCAGAGGCCTCTACGGGTCGTTTAGAGAGGCTCTATGAGTCATAGACATCTTCTACGAGCTCGTACCATTTTTTAATCAAAAATAATGTTTGTCACTCTACGAGTAGTAGAGACCTCTGCGGCTCGTCTCCAGTCCATCTATGGCCCGTAAGGGCCCATACGACCCGTATCAAAGCTTTTTTTGTGTTATTTGTTAAATTTATGCATGTTATTTGAGGTTTTATAAAAAAAATAAAATTTCCACTACCTGTAATATCTATAAAATAGCGTAAATGATAAAAAAAAATTTCAATTAAAAATTCCCATGTGCCAGACGATCCCAACATAGCCTCACCATGGGTATGTATGAACGTTATGTTCCCCAACCATACAGTTCCAAAAATGATTCATACGTGACATTGGAGCATCTTTTGCTGTATTAAGCACAATGTAGTAGTCTCCATTCACAAAGGCTAGCGATATGATTAGATGTCCAGGTAAGTCGTCAGGATGAGTGAACACAGGGAAGTAAGTGGTAGAAAATCCTCTAGTATGGTGGAATACTTGAAGAACCACACCATACCTCTCACAAATCAGAATTCCCTTGGCCGGCAAGTCCATCCATTTGTCTTGGGGCGCCTGTCCAATTCCAAAGTAATATAACGACTATAATAAGGCAGGGACCTGATATCCACCCCACCTTGAGGACATCGCGTCCCATATTGCACAGCGTTGAATTAGTTTGTGCATTAAGTCCGGGTGGATCGTAGCCTAACCATTCTCATCACCCCTTAAAGCCACATATACGGATCGGAGCCCACAGTTACCGTCTCCCGAAACATTTTGAATATGTGTAATAAACCGGTAATAATCTACAGGAAGCTGGCACTTCCATTGCATGATTCCAGTTTATACCCATCAACGACAAAATTAAGAAATCATGATTAGGGTGTATGTACGTATTTGCGTGCGTAAAAAACATGTATGCATGGATATTTATGTACCTGTTACCCACCAACAATGGAAAATCTTTATCACAAATGATATTTTTGTCTTTTGCGGGATCTGCCGACCTGTGTATTCTAACACGCTATTCCTCTTTTATATAATAATAATAATAATAGCTATGATACTAACCTTTTTTTCATCATCATCATCCTCTTGTTTTATTCCTTTACCTTTTCCTTTCGGGCCCCCGCGAACTTTAATTTGCACCTCTGAAGGTTGATGGTCAGCCATACTTGGATTAACCACTGAATTTATTTTTGACATCATGTTTTTAATAACGTACGGTGGTCGATATCGCTTTCCCCGCTAACTTTCTCCATATTGTAATTCAACTTTCTCCCGAAAGAGTCTATATCAGACAAATGTATTTTTATTCCTCTATTAATATTAATTAATACACAACAACATTAATAACAGTAATAATCATAATAATAATAATAATAATAATAATAATAATAATAATAATAATAATAGTAAGAATAATAGTAATAATAATAAATAAAGAAATTGTATTACCTTGAGCTTTATAAGAATCTAAACGACACACACACGGCATCCCACAACTCATTAAAATCTAGTGACTACAACTCGTTCCACCTTACTTGAAGTAGTCTACATTTTTATCTCTCTTAATAACAAATTGAGTGCTTTATGGGAAATGCGACCCCGCAAGAGATCAAACATGGATATGTCATGATGTTGCATTTTCTTCCTTTGACTAGTCTCAAAGGAGTGGCTTGTGGCTCTCTCTTGTGAACTCACAATTTCTCCTACAAGCCGAACAAGTTTGTGGAGGGAGCTGTTATGCCCCTTAATTTGCAGCTTGATCCTTGCATCCTGGCTCTCAGCTCTGTTGGTCGTATACTCACCGAAGTTGTAGTTTTTGTTTGTCCATGCACGAAAAAACTTTTCTTTATGTTTATCAAACCACACCTTGTTCAAGTATTCCATAACATCTGTCAAAAAATGAATAAAGATATTGTTAAGGTGCGTACTTAGATACGTATGTATGTATGCATGCTTTTAATATGTACCATTTCGATGTAGCTGATTAAGTTCAATGTGGAGTCGGGATAGCGAGTGCTGGTAATATAGCTTATTCTCGGATGCACAAACTCGCTTAAAAGATTCGATAAATGCATCCCATTCTTCATTGTTAGGAAACAATTGTTTGCAGTATTTTATAATGTTTTGTGAAATATGCCACCTGCATAGCAATAATAATAATTAATTAAAAAACAACAACACCAACAACAATAATATTATGTACTACATGCATAACAACTTCGAAGCAGCTGAGAATACTATGTCACATGCATTCATCAATGCCTGGCCACAGCCAGTTACTATAACACGCGACCCCATACTTTCATCATGAAACAACTCTCTCAACCTTTTTAGCACCCATTTGAAGTTATCCATCTTTTCATCTATGATAAATGCTTGGGCGGCAATAAACGACTTGGATGTTGATGTGACACCCACAATTTGAACAAACAGTTCCTATACTCGTTCATACTGTAGGTCGCATCAATCAACAACACATGCGGGAACACACACCACATTTTTAGAGATGTATTATGAACAAAGAAGATATCTTCAATCGCATTTGTCTTTGGATTCTCTCGGGTGAAGAAAGTAAATCCTTTTCCAACCAGTGAGCTTTCAATTATCTGCATAGCAATAATAATAATAATTAATAACAATAACAACAACAACAACAACAACAATAATAATAATAATAATAATAATAATACCTTCATTTAAGTCTTGCCACTATAAAACTCCCATTTAATCTTGGTTATTGTGTTATGGATGTCTTGTGAAATGACAGGGCACTCTGGGTTTTGTTTTCTAACTGCCAAATGAATGTTTATTGGGGAAACGTTTTGTAAATAAAGCGTGTTCACCAATTTTAAACTGTCCTCATTCATCCTCCGAGCATACGCGTAACCCTCAATAAATTCAAATGGTGGGTGGTCATGATTTAGGTTGATGACCCTCAAACGCCAACCACCATATCTCAAGCTGTATTTCGTTTTAACTTCAAACGGGCATTCACACTTTTTACTACACGTATTCAGAAGTTTGGCTACACTACGAGGTTTGCCATGTAACGTACAAACTATAGTAACCGAATCATGCTCTTATTCTCCCCTGTCTCTTGTTTTCAGTATGTTTTCAGTACGTTTATTTACAGTGACGTAACCAAGAGCTTTTGCTCTGAGGAAAACCCAATCTGTCACCTCTTTAAGATTTGAGAATACCTAAAAGTTTATATACGAGTGTAGTCAAATTTTTATATATTGACAATATAAATTACGCATACCCACAAACAAAACATACATGCATGCATACATACATACAAACATACACGCATACATACAAAGATATAAACATGCATACATACACGCATACATACAAACATACACGCATACATACAATCATACACACATATATACATACAGGGCAACATATATACGAGCCTAAATACCTATAAGGCTAAATATACACGGGTATAAATTATAAACAGGCGTAAATAAATAAACACACCTGAGTTATTTCAAACGAAATACCCGGGTTCGGTTCCTCGCTACCGTCACCCGCCTTGTGTGCATACCATGGAGCGCTTGGAGGCACGTAAAATGACTCTAGTTCTTCTACGTACTCCTCGTTTAAATCGGGCAGCTATGGTTGTTCATTCAAATCCAGCAGCGCCACTTTCCCGGATATAACCTCCGGCTCACCACGCTCACTATCGGCTCCAAAATCGCTTTTCGGGACGCAAGATACGTCAAACCATTCACCCGAAGACATTGTGTTACGAATTGGTTGGTTGGATGGTATTTTTGGTGGAGAAAATGGGGAATTGTCGGAGAGAATTCTATAAATTTGGAATGGTCGACTGAAAATGGTGCATGGTTGATGGTTTAAAGTGCTGACACCTGTGGGTTGTAGGGATCTCTACGGGCCGCAGAGGCTTAAAAATGCTCCCAACTACCAGATCTCTACGACCCGTATGGACCTCTACGGGTCGTAGAGGGCTGATTAAGTCTGAATCTTCAGTCTGTCATTTAGATACCTCGTACCTTCTAACCCTATACGACTCGCATGGGTCTTTACGGGTCGTATAGGGTTTAAATGCACCCAACTACCAAACCTCTACGGCTCGTTAGGTCTATACGAATCCTCTACGGGTCGTATAAGGTTCAACTTTTTAGGTCAATACACCTTTATGACCCGTAGAGGCCTCTACGGGTCGTATATGGTTGTGTTTTCAGTGGGCATTAATTGCTCTGACAACTCTGCGACCCGTAGAGCCCATACGGGCCTCAGAGACCTGTAAAACCCTAAAAATTCACCAGGTGGAAATAACATAACCCTTTGAATAACCTATAACTAGATGTCGTCCCCGCGCGTTGCGGCGGGGCACCTTGGTGCTATTAGGTAGGCGCATATGATGTATATAAAGTCGGATAACATTAGTGCCCAACAAAATGGTTTATATATTAATAATGTCAAGTAGCATTGTAGCCTTTCATTGAGTACTTGTTTATTTATTAATATGCAGGGGGGGCATGTTCTCCAAGAAGGTACCTCCATGATAAAAATAAGTTCAACATGTAATTATAATAACCAAATCTTAACAACAAATTCCATACAAAAATGTTCGAAGTCATTAGCTTCTACCAGTATATGTTTAACATCATGTTAGCAATACTAAAAGATAGATATATGGAATTAGCAAAATCTTTGTTGCATTTAATCAAAGAAGTGTGCAAAACTCAATCTTCAGTTTCCAGTTCATCATCCTTGCCACATATTAAACAACAATTCACTAAATCAAAGCCAACAAAACCCTAGACCAAAGAAAAAAGTTCACCAAAACCAGAGGTTCGATTTACCTTAGTCACGGATAAACCTAGCAAGAGAGATGTCGAACGCGTTTACGCACGCTGATGACTGTGTCTGTCCAGGTAAGCAGCTAGTCATGGCGGAGATGCGGAATGCGTTGACGTACGCTGGCGTGTGTGTCTGGCCAGTAGGCACCAAAGATCCGTAGACACTGTCGACGCTCCTCTCTCCAACACCCCAGTCTTGGTCAACCACATCCACCACCATCTCGTGAGACCATCTTGTTATCCATCCCCACCAACCCCAACGTGGATAATCTTGAACCCACCACCATCATCCGTGGCCGCAACAGGTTTCCTCTTGGTCGCTGCTAAGTTTAGAACCCCATGTCACCCCCAAAAAATGATAAAGAGCTCCGAGTATTTTAGAAAGCGACGAAGAGAGAAGATAGAGGATAAGGAGAGAAGGAATGAGAGAGTGCTAAACTTTTGGTGTTGAAGTCTCTAGATACCAGTAGAAGAAACTAAGTTAGGCACTATATGTACAACCCATCATACCTGATGTGCATGGTACAACATCAAATTGCATAAGTGGTTTGTTATCTATATCTATATCTATATTACTACATTAAAGAAACTCGACGTACAATATAGTAATTCTGCCATCTTTTTAAGATGGCATATGAAAAGTCACAAGTGTAATTCTTTATTTTTTACCTCTTGTGTTCCTTTTATACCCCTGTGTACAACCTTTAATGATAAATGTACAAATGTCTAAAGCAAGTTTTTCCAAATCATTGTTTTTAAAACATCTCTTCAATATCACATCTTCAGTTACCCTAACTCTTGAATGCAATCAAGAAACCCAAGCTTTTTTGTATTCCCCAATTAAATATGAATGAGAATGAGAATGAGAATGGGTAATCATGATCAATATTTTAAATCCTAGATACATTGCTTCTTCATTCCAATTCCTTCTTCCTTCAAGTGGTTGTTGTCCGATTACCGGTGTCGACGATTTGTGTAATCTCAGGTATAGAAATCGTCTCCCATTTAAGTTAATTGTTCTTGATTTTTGAATTTGTTTTCACTTCTTATTTTAGTTGCAATCTATTGTTGTTCACTTCTTATTTTAGTTATTATTCAATTCTTATTTTAGTTGCAATCTATTGTTGTTCACTTCTTATTTCAACTATAATCTATTACTACAATATGTGTTTGCTAAGCATACCCAGATGCCCTATGGCTATTGTGAATCCTCACGACAGGTTTGGGGCTGCAATTATCAATATACGTCCCATACACTGCTCATTGCCATATTAATAATGCTCAGACTCAATAATACAGGGTTTTGGGTTTAGGGAAAATCTTGTTTTTGGAGTGTATTCCACTTAGATCAATTTATACTTTATCAAATTTCCTCGAGTGTATCGTATGTTTCAACCATATAATATCGAGCTTACATATTACAAGCCGATTTCTAACTCTAACTTGGATTTACTAATTTTTATTCAGATTATTATGGCAATTTCAACTCTTATTTTGGCTTCTTCATTTGTCTAATTTGGATTGATTCAGATGTGCATTTCCATGGACCTACCCACAGTAAGCCCCTATACTTATCTAGATTATTATTATTGTTTATATGTATTTTCTTTAAAGAAGTTTTTTAAGATATTAGGGGTTGTGGGTACCATAATATGTTTTTCTAATTTCATAACAGATTTCTTCTTTATTTGATGTTAGGTTTTGTGGGTGTTTCTTGAATATATGATAGAAATATATAAAGGTTCAAATTAGATTAGATTAGATTTGATATTTAATTTGTGTTTTTGTTTATATCATTATTTGAATTTGTGGAAAATTTACACGTACTTTTTCAGATTCTTTTTCTCAAATTTGATTGCAAATCATGCAGATTCGTACCATGGATGTTTGTGGAAGCTAAGGGTTGAGCTTCCAAAATATTATCCTTACAAATCTCCATCGATTGGCTTCGTTAACAAAACTTACCATCCAAACATCAATGAAATGTGAGTGTCAATGTGTGTCATGTGTGAGATCTTACGTTCGCTTGATTCAAAGAATGCATGATGTTGTTTCGGTAACGGTATGATTGTTCATGAGGATCACTATTTACACATGTAACTTACTTTTCAGGTCAGGTTCAGTTTGCTTGGATGTGATTAATCAGAGATGGAGCCCCTGGTAATTGCAACATTTTCTTGTTCTGAAGTTCCTCAATTTACAATTAGGAGGTGTATGGGATTAGTCCGAAATAAGTTGTTTTACACAAGTAGTTTAAACTTTGAAGTTGTTTATTCCAAACAGCTTATGTCAAAACGCAATAAGCAGATAAACAGTTTTAACAAGCAAATTCCAAACACTCCCTAATTTGGACAACGTGTTTTAATGGTATTAAGCTATTTTAGACTTTTAGCATATCGTAACATACTTTCTCACACTCTAATGACCATTCGAACAATTTAATCCTCATGCGATAAGTGCAGTGTAAACTTTAGATCAACATGATTTTTTTATGCTTGTCATTATTGAAGGGTATTTTAGGCATTTAACTAATATCTAATAAAGATGTATCTATTTGTAGACTTGGTGAATGTATTTCACGTGTTTCTTCCACAACATTTATTGTATTCAAACGCTTCAGACCCATCGAACGGTGAGGTTGGGGCTCTTTTGATCCGTGATAAAGCTAATGAACTACGAGTTAAAGGTATGATATGTTGTGCTTTAATATGTACATATATATATATATGTGTGTTGTTAAGTGGTTTTCCCAATTCTCTACACAAAGTTGGTCTTTGAACAAGCATCTAACTATCTATGAAAAAAATGTGGAAAAAATGACATGTTTCAAACCGTACTGAAAAGTACTTGTGTTACCTGACCCTCTTCCATATCATAACCTAAACTTACGATTGTATTATTTGTCAAAGATCTCATGCATTGTTGGGGTTGTATGTGCAGTAATCCACATTCTGGAAGTGTTTGGTAAAATGTTCAAGAAAGCATGTGATGATAAATAAACTACAAGACTTCAAGGAAGGAAGGTGTTGATTTCAATAAAGACACTAAAAATGAACTGTGATAAATCTCTGTTCATAAACAAACAGTTTAGCGAATTTGATTTTTATTTCCGGGAAATTGTACGCATGAAATATAGTGGTTTGAGATACTTTCACTTACTTTTGATGATTTATTTTATGCTATGAAAGTTAGGCTTTTATAAACATTTACTCGTTCGATGTTTCGACGTGACTGCACATACATAACTTCAAAAATGAAAGATCATTACCAAGCCACACATAATAAGAATAGTGGCTTTACCTTCAAACACACAACAGTAAGCAAAAAGGTAAATCTTCCATTCAGTAGGTACATACTAAACATTTCCCTTTAAACCATTTCATAAAGTTATATAAGAAGCTGCTAAACTAATTTTATAATAATCTAGCTTGGCTAGATACACATGAAGGTAACCTAATTATGTTTAATATAAGTATTAAAAATAAATTACGTTAAATCCATCACGCAAGATGCGCCTAAAAAACATAACTACCCGTGGCAACGCGCGAGCATTTCCACTAGTTTAATACTATATAAATTCTATAAAAATGAACGGGGTCCACAAGGTCTTTCTTTTTCGGTGTAACTATCCGTAAAAAAATGACATTTGTGATAATAAAATTATGTGAATCAGATAGAATTTTGAATGCACCCTTCTTGGACCACCAATTCGTGTGTAACAGCCATACTTGTGGAAACATGCAATTCTTTTAATTTCAAAGTCAACCTCCTTCAACTTCGCAAGATCTAAGAGCATTCTCATTTGGGGAACCAAATGTATATGAGTGTGTTCACTGAATTATATAGGGTGGGTGTAAGTGGTTGTGAGTGGAGGAGAGAGAAAATATTTGGTAAAAGAACTGTTCACCCCTATATTTGAAATACTACTGTTTCACCCCTAAAAATATTTTAATATTTTTGAAAGTAGTTGTAAGTGAGGAGAGAGAAAATATAATGATAAAAGTATGAAAAAGTATTATTATTTTAAAAAAGAGAGAGAAAATTTAAGGTAAAATAATGATTTTTAGTATAATTTGATGAAGGAGATTTGATGGAAGAGATGAGAATGCTCTAAGGAAACCCCTTCAAAACATCTATTAACACATCGGGTGCCTGCTTCAACGTTCTTACGTCTAGTTTTAGTTCGGTTTTGTTGTTTTGCTTATTCCTTTTGTTTTACGATTTTATCATCCTTATTTTTTGTTCTATTAACAACAATGTATTATGTTGATTTATTTATCATCCTTAATTTTTGTACGACTGATAACAGTTTATTATCTGTTACTTGTTTTTAAACAAAAAAAAAAAAGTTGTGAATAGTCCAAATAGAAGTACTAATTTTTTGAAGGTACTAAGGTCATGTGTATCAATGCTTCATCGTTATGTTTTACTCAGGCTGGAAGGTGCAATGGCACTATCCATTGCCTCCTAAGCTTGTTATTCAAAAATGGTGTCCTCTCCTTATTTTCTGAACGTCACTGAGGAGACGCCATTTACAAATTGTTATACCATATGACAATACCATATCGAACCTAACCAATCCCGACTATTTCTATAGCATCGCGCAAAGAATCCCACTAGTATCCATCATTCAGTATCTTGAATACATAGGGTATGTTTGACAAAAGTAGCTGGTGGCTAGAAGTTATTAGCCGGTAGCTGTAGCTTTTTAAATATATTTTGGTGTTTGGTGAAGTAGCCGTAGCTTTTAATAAAATATATAAAATGTTCAAAATGGACATAAATAAAAGCTTGTATGCATGCTTTTTTTAATGGTAGAATAGGTAGTTGTGTCCTTTTACTCATTAAAATTTGTAGCTATTAAGAGTTTTTTCTTAAATGCTAGTAATAGTTTTCAATATGAATTTTTTTCTCCTAACCTAAAAGCTTCAAGCGTTTTCAAACAAACAATGCTTTTTATTAAGTATGAGCTACAAGATATTGAAAGCTCATTACCAAACATACCCATAATTATGAATCAAGTTTGAGGTGTTAAAGTTGACACCAGGGGCGAAGTATAAGTGGGGCCAGGGGTGGCCCTGGCCCCCCCTGTTTTTTGGCGTAGTAGTGGAAATTTGCGATTTTCAAAGGTAAATTGAGTCCGGGTTGAGTTCGGCCCCCGCCGATTTTCCACTACGATCGAAAAAATTTGAGTTCGGCCCCCGCCGATTCTGAAACCAAGCTTCGCCACTGGTTGACACATTGAATGATAGTAGGTTTCCGTTGTTTTCATTTTTAGTGTGCATTCACAAACGAATAACATATACTTTGTCGTGAATAGATGTTATTCTATGTACGCATAACACTGTTAATATTTAATTTGAAACATATAATTTATTTTTGTCAAATATTATGTGTTTGGTATTTTTTTTTATGAAAAAAACGTTCTTTTGGTCTCGTAGACAGTTTTCGCATATGCTTTGATCAACATAACAAATTGTAAGTAACAATTTAATAATAATTAATATTAGTTGATTAAAAAAATTAATAAATTGCATTTAAAAGTTGAAAAAAGTGTCTACTCATTGTTACAACACCAGAGCCGGCTCAACGTTTTCAGAGGCCCTAAGCGAACAAAAAAAGTCGAGGCCCTTTCAAAAAGCTTTTTGTTATAGATCAACCTCTTTTACTCGGGTTTGGGTACGGTAATAATAAAGTATAACGTTTATAGATGGTTTAATAATTTTTGTGATTCAATAAAAGCTTCATGTTTAGTTTTTCTTTGTCTTTTTTACATAACCAGATCCATATGTCTGGTTTCGATTTGACATTGAATTATTCCTAAAAATGTAACTAAAGAATCACAGATAGTAGGCGGTTAGTAATCAAAGTTATTTTACACTTATTTTTGTGATTCGATAAAAGCTTCACATTTAGTTTTTCTTTGTCTTTTTTACATAACCAGATCCATACGTCTGGTTTCGATTTGATATTGAATTATTGGTAAAAATGTAACTAAAGAATCACAGATAGTAGGCAACATGGGCGGACCTAGCTTGAAGCTAGGTGCCGCGTCCGTTGCTACTAAACTTAGCGCGCGTAGTGGAAAATTTGTTTTTTTACAATATTTGGAAAACGTTACTACTAAATGAAAAAAAAAATGAAAAAACGTTACTACTGAAATTAATTTCTAGATCCACCACTGGTAGGCAATGAGTAATCAAAGATAGTTTATACTTATACTAAAGAATCAAAGATACTACTAAAGTAGGAATATTCGTAGTAGTTTTGTACGCTTATACCAGAAAATTAGGGAGTCAAACAAGAGTAGAAACCCAAATATCGGTAATATAATAATGACAGAACCAACCAAATAACAAATAAGTGATCTGGAAGCCTTAGGTAAAATAATTAGTGGGCCCAAAGAAACAAAACCGGAGGCCCTAGCCTAGGGTGAGATAACTATTGGGCCGGCCCTGATAACACTATACTTTTAAAACTCTAAGAGGCTGTTTGGTAATTAAGTGTTGAATCATTAAAAGATCTGAATGGTTAAGAGGTCTTAATAGTTAAGTGATCAAACATTAAATTGGACCTCTTAATGGGTTAATTTTCTTGTCCCACGTTGGTAGGAGAGTCTTATTAAGGTTCAGCCTACTTTAGTGCTTAACGGTTCAACAACATCCCAAATCTTAATCTTAATGATTCAGTCTTAACCATTCCATTTAGAAGCTAAAACAAACGCACTGAGTGCTGAATCATTCAGAGCTGAAATGGTTTATAGTTTCATTAAGAGGTTTACCAAATAGGCCCTAAGTAATTGTTATTACGCTATTTCATTTGTTCTAGTGTAATAGTCATTCCCCTACAACAAAATGTTGAAACACAATAATCATCACTCCAAATAAAAACTACAACATAATAATACTCTAGTGCAAGCATAATTAATTTTGTTATTTGTATGTTTTTCATCTTAAGATTTATTTGTACCGGATCAAGCCCATATGTGACACACATCATTTGGAGAGTTTGGGGAAGACACCCTCCAATACGAGGAGTTGAGAAAAATGTTGATGTGGCATTTGTGGAGATTGAGAATTTATTATTATTTTTTTTTTAAATTCAAATGACCATTACGGATTGCTACTAATCTTTTATTTTTTAGTGGCAAATTTTCTTTGGGATTATGTCCATATCAAGAGTGTCAGTTTAACCCGATTGGCAGCATAAAGTGAGCTGTATGGAAAGCGAACTTAATTTTCAAAAGGCCCCCTCTCTACTATCCTAGCATTTAATCATATTTTATATCTAAAACTATATATAGCCCCATATATTATCCACATTTATACCATCTCATAAACACAAGACCAATATTAATTAAATTAGTGTATGCTCAAATGGCACATATATTATCTAATAAAAGTGTTCTTCTACTGCTAATCGTGACTACTTCGTTGTTGGTCGATGCCCGACCCGCTACGTTCCTCCAGGATTTTCGTATTACATGGTCGGATTCGCACATCAGACAACTTGATGGCGGCAGGACCATTCAGCTTATTCTCGACCGAAACTCTGGTACGTACATATATTGGCTCAATGTGGTCAGTTTTTTAAACAACCAATAGTTTGCTATTCGTGAGATTTTTATTAGGTATGCTTGTTATGGTCATTTGGTATATATAGGATGCGGTTTTGCTTCAAAAAGCAAATACTTATTTGGACGTGTGAGCATGAAGATTAAGCTTATTCCTGGAGACTCTGCAGGCACTGTTACTGCTTTCTATGTACGGTTATTGAACTTATTTTGAAGATTCGACATTTTACATAGCTTGTTTAATTTTGCCTTGATTGACTAATAGTAACTTGGGTTTTGGCTCAATTTTTCTTGATAGATGAATTCGGATACGGATCAAGTGCGTGATGAGCTGGATTTTGAGTTCTTAGGAAACCGAACGGGGCAACCATACTCGGTCCAAACCAATGTGTATGCTCATGGAAAAGGTGATAGAGAACAAAGGGTTAACCTCTGGTTTGACCCAGCTGCTGACTACCACACTTACTCCATCATGTGGAACCATCACCAAGTTGTGTAAGTAGATGGACAATGCGACACATTTGTTAGTGTCATATATATTTCTAATGGATTCAATGTACTTAAAAGTAAATAAACTAATTATTTTTATTAAAAAAAATTAACTAATAAAATTGGATATAACATTAAATATCAAGTATGTAAAAATAGCCCAAGTTATATCCCTTTTACCACCACCCTTACATTTTTTTTTCATAACCAAATTACTTAAAACAAAATAATGAATTACTTGTTCTAAGATATCATATTCTTAAATTTAACAGACTACGTGTATACATTAGGTACGTAATTACAAGTTTACATATTTATGATGAAATATATAGTTTTTTTTTTATAATTTTTAAGAATTATATATTCAAAAAAAGATAGAAATTTTATAAGTTTACCTTTTTATAATTGATAATAAATTTACCTATATTCTTAAAAAACTTACAAAATAATTTAAGATATATAGAAATTTTCTTTTAATTAAAAAAGGATACATTCATTACTCTACAACCCATTTAAAATGAAAAGGAAATAAAGCTAGAAAAAAAAGGATATTGTTTTTTAACGGCTAACTGGAATCACTCACGGACCACTGGAGTATCATCGTACAACCAGTGTTACCACGCGATCATATTCCACCACCAAGTCACCAATTCAGGAGGAAACTCATAATTATGAGAAAACCCCCTTGTGAGATTCGAACCCAAGATCTTATAGTCCCTAAGTCTTATCCCACCATCAAGATGTCGCTGAGCTATAATGCCTTTGGCTTAGAAAAAAGGATATGGAATTTT
This sequence comes from Ambrosia x helenae, assembly GCA_030844895.1. NCBI lineage: Eukaryota > Viridiplantae > Streptophyta > Magnoliopsida > Asterales > Asteraceae > Ambrosia > Ambrosia x helenae. Next base: position 7,601 of record JAUTDX010002440.1, on the reverse strand, counting down.
TTTTTTTTTACAATACAATTAAACAATGCATATGTGATATTGTGATGATACAGATTTTCAGTGGATCAAACACCTATAAGGGTATACAAGAATAATGAAGCTAAAGGGGTCCCATTCCCAAAATTTCAGCCAATGGAGTTTACTCCACATTATGGGAAGCAGATGATTGGGCAACAAGGGGTGGGTTAGAAAAGATTAATTGGAGCAAAGCACCATTTTATGCATATTACAAGGACTTTGACATTGAGGGCTGTCCAGTCCCTGGTCCCAGTACTTGTGCTTCCAACCCTTCCAACTGGTGGGAGGGAGCTAGGAACCAACAGCTAGATCCAATTGCGGCTAGTCGTTACCAGTGGGTCCGCACGAACCATATGGTCTACGATTATTGCACCGATAAACACCGTTACCCGATCACACCACCGGAATGTGTAGCATGATTTTGAAATGATTCAAGACTCACCTATAAATATGGCTATATAGTATTTGACCATTTATGATGGTGATTGGAGTGACAATTGAAGTGTATTTATATTTGCGTGTTAAAAACGAATAAAAAAGTGTATGTATTAAAGTGTACTTGTGCGAGGGGTAAATTTGTAATTGATCCATACAAAGCTTCCTCGATAGCGTGAAATTGTTGTGTATATATGAAGTTTATGCCATTTGAATTATCAACTATCAAAATAATGTTTGTCTAAGTTTTCAAAGAAAAAGGCATTTGATTTGTGTTTACGCTAATTTCTTTTGAGCCCATATCACCATTTACGCCATGTATCAGACCAATACGTGGCTGGTGATACGCCTCGTATTGATCAATACGAGGCATATCACCATCCACGTATCACTCTGATACGAGGCTCAAAGGTGATATAAGGGAATCTTTGCCCCTAATATGTCTCATATTGACCAATATGAGTCATATTAGTGTTTTTTTGTTTTTGTTTCTACATATTTATGGCTTTTAAATAATTAAATATGTTAAAGTAACTTTAAAAAAAATTTAAAAATTAATAATGTTCATTCCAATATTATTTTACAAAAATTACAAGTTTGTGTTACACGTAGATTATTTTATAAAATATACATAAGTTAACCAACATCGTCAACATAAGGATTTGGATTTGTAATCTTTAGCGATCTACACCACTCAGTCTGATCCTTGAACATTTCATATCATCACATTGCTTCTTCACTTCGGGTCTCACGCCAATCGGGTTTTGATGTCGGCATCGGATAGTATCCTGCTAGTGTGGTGTGTATAAAATGGTCTCCATCCAATGTGCTCGGTGCTCTTCTTACTCATTTACGTGTTGTTCTACGAAGCATGCGTTCATACTTTCCAGGCACGTAGAATCTGTCAAAAATTTCTTTCCAAATTTGTTTGAGGGAAACCACTTCTTCTATAATTTATTCCCTGGTCGAATAAGCATTTACTAGGTTTGATTCATCCATACATCCACAACTACGGCTCTATACCCACAATAACCATCAGGCCTGGCATCCTTTATCCGGGATATGTGTGGGTGAAACGCTGCTGGAATCTGTTTCTGATATACCTTGATAAATTTCATTGTTTTAGGTTCTTGGATGTTGGGAAACACATGGTCGGATGGTGACTGCTTTTTTAGAAGTTGATGAAAGATTACATCGTAATGCAGACTTCTGGGACTTTACAGTGGAAAATGTTTGTTTAGATTCCAGTTACGATACATAAGAGCTATGTTGGGGAGCATCGTACTGGTTTGGTGAAGCAACATAGGAGCTGTGTTGGGGATCATCGTACCTGAATGATTAATAATAATAATAATAATAATTATCATTTTTATAATAAAATAATCGTAGTAATATAATAATAAAATAATAATAATTTTATTACATTAATAATAAAATAGTAAAAACAAAATATTAAATTTTCTGAAGGACCCATATGAAATTTTATTCATGTTCCTTCGAAATAATGGCATTAGCAGCACAAAACGAGCGGTTTGTCGACGTCATACCAACAACTTGCCCTAAGGTAAATGGTACGTATTGGTCTTGAAGGTCACGTCGATCAAGGTAACATATGTTAACATCTACGTGATTTATACAAAAAACAACTAAAACCAACACGAAACTTAAGACATATATCATAACACTTAGGGCATGTGTAGTGGGGGGGGGGGGGGGGGGGGGGGCTCCATGGGGCTTTATGGAAATAAAATATTATAAAGTATTAGAAGGGGCTCTGAAGGGATATGGTACCAAAGCGCCAGCAAATACCATATCACAAGCTAAAACACAATGCGCCCGCTTTACATAAACGGGGTGACTCGCCCCCATCAAACAGATGGCGCATAGTCACCCGCCCATTTTACGTCAGCGCAGAGGCTAGCGTCCATCAAACGGATGACGCAGAATTACTCGCCCGTTTTACGTCAGCGCAGAGGCTAGTGTCCATCAAACGGATGACGCAGACTTATCCGCCCGTTCTACGTCAGCGGACAGATGCCATACGAAGCTTCTTCAGCAAGATAGACAAGGCTTCCTCAACACGATTTCAAGATGCCTTATGGGGCAGCCTCGAGACACACACTCCTGCCACAGGCAACTGTTCCTGACGCTGCAAGCTGCCCGTTAGGACTTTCCAGCCAATCAATGGCTGCGCACAAACCTGACAGTCAGAAAGGACGACGACGTGGCAGCCCCTCAGCCAAGATATTTCCCTGAAGACTTTTGCAACCCTCCAACTTGTCTCAGGTTCTTCTAGAAGGGGATGATTACCCACCGCCCTGCATCAGCCACTAGGCGGACGCCACGTGTCCACCGCCCACCTGCGTCCAACCAACGGACGCCACGTGTGTTTACGTCAGGACGGTAACATCCCCCCTTTTCTCTCTTTTTTATCAAAACCTCTTGCACCATTGGGCCTGAGGACTGGGGCCGGAAAACCTAGAGACACCTCTACCTGGGCCGAATCCCATCAAGGGTAGAGGACGGGTTGAGAAAGTCGTATATCGAGGTACTATAAAAGGAGAGATCCTTCTCCTTTTATTGGCATCCGATATTCACTAACACTTTCATAAGAAAAGACTACGAGCACATCGTACTTTTCCAACTCTTGTTTATTTGCTAACATTTAGAGGCCTGGCTCTTCTAACTTGTTGTCTCTAAACATCCTTGGTCTTGTCCTTAGACCTATCACATTTTACAAACATACTTCTTTATAAAAACTCTGTGGAATCACTACCAAGATTGGCGCTAACCCGACAATCTAGGACTCGTGTTTCTTTAGGCTCCATGAGGCTTTATGGGAAACTAGGGTTTAGTGGGAAAGTGCTCCATGGGGCTTTATAAATGATTGAAAAATCATTGCTTAAGTATTGTTTTTTTATTTAAAAAACAATAATATTATTAATAATAATAATAGTAATAATAATAAAAATATTAAAAGAAAATTTACTAAACTAAAAAATAATAAAAAAATATGAAATAATTAATAATATTAAATATTAATTAAAAATGTATTTAATATTAAAAAATACTCAAACGACTAGTTTTCAAACGGTTACTATTCCAACGGTTAGTTTTCAAACGGTTACTATTCCAACGACTACTTTTCAAACGGCTAGTTTTCTAACCCTATAAATACAAGACACAAAACCAATTATCAATCACAATTATCACTCAAATATTCAAAGGTACGGGTGATGGCGAAGTCGGTTCCGTACCGCTGCCGATAGATGTTTTGTGTGAGTTGGATTCCCATTTGTTGGCTAATGCCAGGGTGCGCCTCCATCATCGCTTGAAAGAAGGTGTTCCATCTCGTACACTTTAAGCGTACATCCCACCACTTACAAGCGATCTCATCACGGTTGCGGTTGTTCGTTTGGCTTATTCGATTGAATTCCTCCGTTACATTCCGCCAAAAATCAGACCTATTGCTTGGCGGATTCCCTTTGACATTGATCCATGCCGTCACCAACGCGATCTGCTCGTTATTAGTCCACGGTGCCATTGAATGATATATGTTTGGGTTTGGGTTAAATATTTGTGATTGTATATAGATAAAAGGGGTTTTTTTACTGTTCCCTTTCAAATCGATGCCAACGTTTGAATCATTTATGTGCCCGACGTTCAACACATCAAAATCGATGCCAAAACTCTCGCCATCTCCATAACCTCCATAACCTGCAATGCCATAACGCCTCCATAGCGGCAGGGCACCCCCCCCCCCCATTAACGCTCGGCAAAACGCCCACTACGGGTGCACCTATAGATCCATAACCACACCCTCCCCCCCCTCTCCCAGAAAAAAAAAAATTTCTTATAATGTAACATTCAAATCATAAAAAAAAAAAAAAAAAAAATTATCACTAAAAAAACCTAGATCTATCATCGAACTCGAGATCTCTCATACTTAGAGTAGGAGGTGTGGTGATTACCATGCCATTTTTTTTGAGTGTGAGCGCTACAAAAAATTATGATATAGACAAAAAATAAATAAATAACATAAAACCCCGCCATTGATTACACTGAGACGAGAGAAATTTTATGTTGGCAAGATAAACATTGATTTTTAGGTGAATACAAAGTTTTCCAAATGTGAACTTAGGCCTACATATTGGGCCCTAAATTTTGGGTTCTCCTACTTAAAATTTGTGTGAGATCTATATTTTATTTAGATATGCATATGCCATGTGGGTTTTATGAAAATACACACTGCGTTGGGCTTCATGATTCAGATTTCTCAAATAGTGGTGCTATCGATGGATATATATCTTAGTTATTGTAGTTATACACACATAGATTCCACTATTTACACTTGTAGATGGAAATAATTGCATGCCGCAACACACTATAACAATTGGTTTTGACCTACCTCTATGTCGACTCTTTTTATAATATTATTTTTTATTAAACACCACAAAAAAAAAAAAAAAAAAAAAAGAGAGACCAAACATAAACCCCATTCATAATAGCATATTCATCTACATCTCTATAATTAAATTAAAAATTACTACTTTTTTCTTCTTTTAAATAAAGTAATATATTTCTATAATTTATCATTATTTTTGAGTTAATTGCCAATTTAGTCCCTGAGGTTTGTCAAAAATTGTCATTTTCATCCAAATGTTTTTTCTCATCTGTGTCCCTAAGGTTTCCCATTATTTTGTCAATTTAGTCAACTGTCGTAACTCAGTTAACAAAACCCAGTTAAGTCAGGGGCATTTTTATCCATACACACCAAACTTTTTTCTTTCCCATTTTCATCCAACTCCTATCACCCCTAATTAATATCATCTTCTCCACCAAATTCAATCATACTTCTCCACTTTTCACCCTTCACCTTTTCACCTCATCCTCACGTAATTCAACAACAACAAGTTCATATACGATCTCCTACTGAAAATCAGGATGGTTTTTTGTCGTTGTGGAGCTGAAACTAGGGTACGAATCTTGAGGACATCCCTAAACCCAGGTAGGCGTTTTACTGTTGCAACAGAGAAGGAAGAAGCTGTGGGTGGGCTGAAGCCCTTTGTCTAACACAGCAGTACGAGACCTTCAAGAAAGTTGTCGAAAGATTGTCGTCTGAAAACAAGAGATTGAAGATGATGTTAGGGATAACTTGGTTGTTTATTATCATGTACTACTTGTTGTAATGGTCCTTTTGTATGTTAAGGTGTAAGGTTTATGTAATATAAACAACTTTTGATATGAAATGCATGTGCGATATTTGGGTATAAACAGTGATGCAACAGATGACAGACAACGTAGTAAACCAAAACACAGTAGTATAATAGGACACTAAAACACAACAAAATAATAGGACATAATAAACCAAAATATATATGTATATGTGTAATTTTATTTTTACTTTTTTTTTTTAGGTTTTTATATTTTATAAATATTTTTAAAAAAATAACGAGCTGGCTCGAACCAGCTCGAGCTCGGCTCGAACATTTACGAGCCGAGCTCAAGCTCGACTTTCAGCTCGACCAAAAAAAACTAGCCGAGATGGCTCGTTTAAGTTCGAGCTCGAGCTTAGCCTGGCTTGGCTCAGCTCGATTACACCCCTAATATAATAGGACATAATAGGGCATTGTTATTTTCATACCAAGTTACCAAAAATACAACTGTATCAATCACTGTTTAACCATAGACCAAAAGACAGCAACTGTAAACCATAATGACCCATTATGACCATTACACAAAAACCATAATGACCCATTTGACACCTAAACAACCATTTGGACACCTAAACAACCAAAAGACCAAATGACCCATTACACCTAAACCATAATGACCCATTATACCAAAAGACTAAATGACCATTACACCTAAACTTAAATGACCCATTACACCAAAACACTAATTGACCCTATTACATCCTAAGCCACTGCACCACGACTAGCCTCTGCACACCAACCTGAGCACCACCACCAGCATCTGCACAATCACAGCCTTTGCACCACCAGCATCACCACCACTAACCTGAGCATGACCACCACCACTAGCTTGTGTACCTGTGCAGGTCCTTTTGTTATGACCTTTTCCCTCGCACCTTTTACAAGTTATAGTATGTCATTTTCTTGACATTTTTCCAGTTTCAATGATCTTGTTAACCTCTTTCAGTTCCACTTGTGATTTCTTTCTTTTCTTTTTCGGTCTCACAGCTTGTTTGTGAAAGTTAGGAGTTGTTAATGTTGTTGGGCATTAGAAGTTGGCCACATGTCTTGTCCATTTATTGTTTCTATGGTGTGTGCATACACCTACTTCTAAGTTTCATGCCAATATGCTCTATCCACCCATTGTTCTGGTACACATCTCCCATCCCATTCAATGCCATATTCCATATACATGCAACTGCACGCCTACAAGGTATGCCAGTCAGTTGAAACCTTCTACATCCACAACTCCTTTTAGCAAAATTACAGCTCTTTGTTCAAGTTCTGGACCACTAACCTACAATGATCATATTTATTGTAAATCAATCTAATTCCTCAGGTAAACAACTCAAGACAGGTAAATGAATCTGAAAACTACTTGATACTTTGAATTCCCACACCAGATAACTGTGTACTTGGATGCTTCTTCCTTGAACTTATCAAACAGTTCTGCAACCTTTGGTGTTAAGTGCCCTGGAGAGTTGGCAATCATTCTGTGATTAACCATAATCCTTTTCATTATGTACTCCCTAATGAACTCAGGATAGGTAATGATTGGTTTGTCTCTACCAAGTGTTAATTGTCTGTTGAACACCTCACATAAGTTGTTCAACAAGACATCACACCTAAGCCTTTCCGCATATTATCAACACAAGTAAACATTTAGCTCTTAACCATTAAAATGCATACAATGCAGCCATTAACATTCAACATACCTTGAAAATAAGCTCTTGACCAATGTTTAACAGGAATCTGTGTCAACAAGCATACAGGGCACTGTCCTGTTTCATGATTTCTTGCATAGCCTTTTCATGTTTTGGTGGTGTTGTTGCAAAAGCAACTGCCCACAATAGGTTCTTGTACACTGCACCTGTCCATCTTGGTTTTCATGTTTTCGTGAATAAGTCTTAAACAAAATCTGTATGCTCAGCTGATGGAAAAACCTTTGATATG
>JAUTDX010002439.1:0-50006 GCA_030844895.1 Ambrosia x helenae | reverse complement strand
GGGTAGTAAACCGTCATAGAATGACTTAATTAGTTCCCACATAGGTATATCATGATGTGGACATTTCCTTAACAACTCTTTAAACCTTGTGAATGCTTCATGAAATGGTTCCCCCGAGTGTTGTTGGAAGGTTCTAATGGCCTCTCGAGCCTCAGTAGTGCGAGTCATAGTATAATATTCCTCTAAGAAACTGTTGTTTGAAGCTCCTGCCATGTGAAGATACTACCAGCAGGCAGTGAATGATACCATAATCTTGCTTGATCCTTAAGGGTGAACTGAAACATCATCAACTTCACCTCATCCGGACTAAACCCATGGCCCCCAATAGTGTTGCAGATGCTCATCAAACTCCGCAATGTGTAGATAGGGTTCCTCTGTTGCCTTACCATAGAAACTCGGAAGGTGGTTTCAAATATTGGGGTCTAACCTCAAAGCTCCTTCCGCATTCTGATGTGGTGGTACTACAGGTTGAAGTGTGCTCGGTGGCCACAGGAATAAAGTGGCTCCCTACACCTGTACAGGAGGTCTATAGTTCACCCGAGGTATTCCATCTACATATTGTCTTTGCCCATTCCCACGCACTTGATTTTGCGGTTGATTCTGGGGGATCCCTCTCTGTCCTTGATTCTGCCCCCTCATATTAAATCCTCGCTGCTTGTCTCTGCTGATACTGCGGACCCGAACTCATCATACTCATCATAGTCGAACTGGTCCTGATTCACGTAGTACCCATCGTCATCAACTCCCCCATCCCAATCAGCAACTCTATCAATAAAAGTACCCGCTGCACCCTGCATACTGTCATCTCCAAAGACTGAACCTGTTGCTCTAGTACCGTGAGATCTCGGGTTTTGATTTTGTGATGGTTGTCTATTTAGAGTTAATGGTCGGTTGGGTTGTTGTTGTGGGCCTCAAAAGCTGGGTCATTTTCATAATGCTCTTCCCACTCGTCATGCTCTTGACGGCCTTGCTGAAATTGTCTAGAACCACCAGCGTTTGGATCTGGGTGAAATTGTTGGAATGGTAGTGGTTGTGGAGGTTGCGATGTTTGAAATGTGGTGGAGGCATATTGCCCAATGGGTCTTGTTGTGGTGGTATTGGGTCAGGTTGGTTGGGTGGAAGTTGGTTATCTCGGTTACTGTGACGGCTCATGATTGGTGTTGATCGGGTTTGATGAATTGCTCTGTTTCGTCTAGCTGTCTTTTCAATCTCCGGATCGTAAATTAGGGTGAAGCTTTGCCCGAATGACGTGTATGATGCATGCAATTTAATTACCTGCACAGACACAAACAAGCAAACCACGCGTAATACCGAACTAAATAAAACAAAACAAAACAATACTTAAACTAAAAGACTATAAAAAGATTTTTTTTTTAATAAAAGCAATAAAAACTAAAACAAAACTATCTATCTAAGCGCACCGATTCCCCGGCAACGGCGCCATTTTGATCGATGTCGTTGGGTCGGTCAAAAAAATAAGAAAATAGTAGTATATGGAAGTTTAGTCGTCTCCACAGGGAATTGGCGGAAAGAGTAGTTTTGTAAGTTAACTAGTAAATTAAAATCTAATTACTTTGTTTTTTAATTGAATTTAAGAAGTTGTAACAATAATAGAAATGAAGTAATCCCCTCCAGGCTTCCGGTTAATGATCCACTCTACTCTTGTTTAAATGGTTGGATACTACATAGACATAGCTTTGTTGGATGGTTTAAATCAAGTGATAACCGAACACAAGTTTTTAATAATAACCTATACAATTCAATTACCAACCCACAAGTATCACTTACCCTCCAATTATCAAACTCTCACGATGCAAGAAAAACCGAATGTGAATGATAAAGAGATAAGCAATTGAAAACAAGTGACTCGTTTAAATGATAAAACCACAAACATTCTTCAACTAAATGAAAAACAATCCATAAACCAAATCAAACAAGAGTTCAAGTTTCACAATTAAACCATACACCCGGAGGTGATTACAAGATGTTTAGCCACTCATGGTTACAAGAAACGAATCAAAAGTTTGAATGATAATACCGAACATGATGATTTAAATCGAAAGTATTGATGAATGATGATAAAGAATGATGATTGTAGCTTCAAGATGCTCCAAAAGATGTATTATTTTCGTCCTTGGTGGCTGATTACATTAGGGTTGAAGGTTTTTAGCTTAAATATCTTGGAGAAACAACTTTCCTTTTTTTTCTCATAATCGCCGTAGGTTACGGCTGGCCTAAGGACCCTTACGGCGGTCAAACTCTGATTATTTCTTGATGTTGCTGCTGTTCTGCGTAAGCTACTAGCATCAGAAGACCCTTTACGGCGATCATTTGCTTTTGATTGTGGCATGAGAAGCAAGCATGGTCATGCTTGTTCACAAGCATGATCATGCTTAGTAAGGAACATGGTTGTGCTCGTTTGGAGCATGGTTGTGCTCGTATGGCTCTGCTTAAAACATCAGAACAACAGCAGCAGAACACATGTTTCAAACCATCATCTAATTCCATTCCATTTCATCTTGATTTCCTGCATAGTATCAAAGATCACCACACAACCAAGCTTCATTTCTTCACATCCATGACCTTTGTTAGCCTTGTTTCGCCACACGCAATGCCCTATGAACTTCCAAACCTTGATTCATCATCCGAGCTCAATCTTATCCACATTTAAGCTTCCGAATTCATCCAATTATGTCGTTTATCCTACAATCACACATAAATGCGTAGTTATCACATTCAAAGCATATAAACAATCAAACGACATTAAAAACACATAGTTAAGCATCTTAAGTACATTAGGTGGAATAAAATTTCATGGACGTCTTTTAGGTAAACACCACTCTTCTTCCCTATCATTGGCAAACCCTTCCAATAGAACCTTCACCAATCAATACATTTGATCCAAAATTCTTGTTTTTCACTTTCGGTTAATCAAGCAAAAGTGCGGGCACTTCAATTATTAGTACTTTCTTTTGCCCATCAAAATTTTCTATCGTTTGTACTTTGTTCTTTTGTTGTCCTACATTACATGTAGAAAAAAAACATTATAATTATTCTATTGTTCAAACCATGATAGTCATTAATGTTATATCTGAAAACAGTATTTGTAAAGTGGTCATGATACATGTAGATGTACAATTTTTACAAAGTGGTTAATCTTAGGAATGACAAAGATGTTCCAAAATAGTGTTCTCCCGCTACATTTCTTATTTCTTTTTATAGTGGCTAGTTGCAACAACAACGTGTAAGTGGTGAGGTCATGGAGGGTAAGATGTAGAAGCCTTACCTCTACCCCTAAGAATAGAGAGGTTGCTTCCAGTGAGACCCCCGGCTCGATGTGGTTTGGTATCAAGCCTTGGACATAAGGCACAGAACACTTAGCAATCGGGACCAAACCCGATCGGTGCATGTACCCCTTTGTCTTTTGGCTATCAACGCCACCACATGATGCATGATTAACCGTCCGTCGTTTTTAACGTTATTTTCACGAAATTAGTAAAATAACGTTAAAAGTAGTGCAACTTTTACTTTTGCCCTTCGAGGGCCACACATAATATACATTTATATGCACACACCGTAAGTGGGGCGTGGGCAATCACACAAATCTTGTAATTTAAACTAGTATTCACACAAAATCCACTAATTTAAATTTGTAAATTTAAGTGAAACCAACCAACAAATAATGTAAATTAGGGATGTTATATAATGCATAGATGAATGCTTCATTGCTTCCGAACATAAGTAATGTAACAAGCAGCTTTGGTACAACTTGAACTAAAAGAATATATACAAGAAATTGTTAGGATATTCTAACAACAAAATAATAAAAAACGTATTTAAGTCAGACCATGTAACTTGATGTATTCTTCTTTTGGCGATATGCATTAGCACAAAGGGCCATCGTTTTAACCAAATATTCATATATTATATTTTAACCACTTTCATAAAAAAAAAAAAATAACATAGTATTGTGGGGTTTCAAGTATTACAACATTTAATTGGGTGTTTATGGTATTTATAAAAGGGTTACATCTTCATGTGGATACAAAGAGTGCATAAGAGATATATACGATTAGTATTAAATGTTGTACATGAGGGCATAAAGGAAGAAAATGACAAAAAAATTGGAGATTTGTAAAGGACCATTGGTATACATCTTAACTTTGGACAATTTAGACATATTTGCCCATGCCTCCTCCTTTATAATGTAGTATAGATATTGTTCCATTTTATTCTGACAAAATTACAATTTTTGTCCTTTATAAATACCAAAACTATGGACTGGGTCCTTTAAAACTTTTAGTTTCAGTCTTTATCCTTTATATGAAAAGTTGCCACGATTTTTGTCCTTTACACTTAACCAAGTTATTATAATCAGTTAAGTCACCCCACGTGCAATGCACATGAGGGTTATAAACATAATTTCACCCCTTTATTCCCATATAAATCTGATTTTTTACTGCCATCTCCCCTAAATTTTTTCAAGCTTAACAATCAATCAAAACCCTAAAAAATCGATCCTCTCCCATTTTAGGGTGAACAATCGATCCTCTCCCATTTTATTAGAATCAACAGTCGTCGATTATGGTCTTCTGTTGGTGTGGTGTGAAGCACTTGTAAAGACGTCTTGGACAGCAAGGAAACCCAGGTCGTCGTCGTTTTTTTGCATGCCCGGTTGAGGTAAGAAATGACATTGTAAAAGCTGTAATTAGTTGTTCATATAATCAAAATCAAATTTTTTTATTCATGGGTCCCAATGTCGTTTTATTGGGTGGTGTGATCCTCCAATGTGTCAAAGATCAATGGACATTATCCCCGGTTTGTTGAGGGCAAGGAATCAACTTGAAGAGAACCTGAGGGAAAGTCGAGCAGAAACATAAAGTTGAAAAAGTGGTTGATCTGCAGTTGGGTTGTGTTTTTTGTGTTTTAATTTCAGTCAAAATGTATTAGCTTATGGTTAGGTAATGTTTTGACTTGAATGTAATGTATTAGTTAGGTTATAGTTATGTATGTTTTGACCCATATGTTTTAACTGGAATGGTTTATGATGGTTATGTTTTGACCTATATCAAAAGTTGCAAGAAACTACAAACCAACATATGTCCATTTGGAAGTTTTGTCTTTTGACCTGTATCAAAAGTTGGCCTTAAACGAAACTACAAACCAACATATGTACATTTGACCCATTATCCCATTTTGCAAAACCTGTAAAAAAGAACTGACCCATTTTGACCCATAATAACAATCAAATAAAGAACAACATAATTGACCCAACATAAACAGACCCAACATAAACTGCAACTTAACAACCCATTTGACCCATAATAACAAATCAAAAACAACATAAACTGGCCCAACATAAACTGCAACTTAACAACCCATTTTGACCCATAACAACAAATCAAAAAACATCATAAACTGATATATCATAAACTGTAACTTAACAACCAACAGTCAACAGTCAACTTACAAACAAAACAGCCAACATAAAGTACTAACATACCAACTTAACAACCCACAATCAACTACAAACAAACATCAAAATATCAACTGTTCCATGGAATGAGTCAAATTAATAATGGTACTACCATGGACATATAAAAGAAACATTAATAGAACCCCTACTTCTTGCAAGTCCTCTTGTTGTGGCCTTTTTGCTTACAATTGCTACAAACTATTCCCTACTTCTCCTTTGATGCTGAACCCTTGCCCATGCCCTTAACTTTATCAGCCTCCTTGCCCTTGTTACTTTTTTATGTTGAACCCTTACCCTTACCCTTGCCCTTGGTAGTTGTTGAGGTTGACTCTGGAAACCTAGCTTTCTTACCTTTCCTGCCCTCTTCAAGTTCCACTGTTGACTTATTCCTTGCCTTTTTGGGCCTCCCAATTAGTTTATGATAAACATGTGGGACTAAAACTGTAGTCACCTGAGACTTCGGCCACATTGACATTCCATTTATTGGGTAAACCTTGTACTTGTACACTTCTTTCCACCTCTCCACACTATAAAGAGGACTAACAAAAGTATCTGGTGTACCAACTCCTGGAGCATGTGCAGACATGTTCCAAATAGCTGCCACTGCATGTCTGCAAGGTAACCCAGTGATTTCCCAAGCCCTACATGTGCATGTTCTTGTATTCATGTTAACCACATACTGATCACTATTTACCCTTATCCCTTAACATTCCATATTGTGAACTGAAATCTCCATGAATTTGTTCCATAGCTATTTTCTTGGCCCTAAAAGCTTTCATTTGCATAAGTGTGCAATCTGAAATCTCTCATGTCAACCTCATAATCATTGACAATATCAACATCATCTAACTTAAACTCATTGTCACTCTCACTCTCACCTCCACTCTGACTCTCACTACCATCTATACCATCTTCAGGATTCAAGTAATCTTCATCAGTAGAGTTGTCATCATCATGTTCTTTACCATTACCCCCCATATTATTTACTTGATCATTTACAACACAATTTTCATTTACTTGATCATTTAAAGGATGATGTTGTTCATTAACTTGATCATTCAAATCATGTTCTTTACCATTACCCCCCCCCCCCCCCCACATATCATTTACTTGATCATTTACAACACAATTTTCATTTACTTGATCATTTAAAGAATGATGTTGTTCATTAACTTGATCATTCAAATCACGTTCTTTACCATTACCCCCCCATATCTGCTTTTTCACCAAAGAATGGATCAAAGTTTGGATCATCTAAAGTAACATTTCCCCCATATCAGGTTCATCATTTTTCCAACCCAAACATAGTCTCTTCTTAACTGTAGTAATATCAGGGATTGCCATTATCTCTTCATCGGTTATTTTCTCAATTCTAACCTCACTTGGTGAACAGAAATAGGTGTGTACAGTTGTTGTGTGATGTTCAACATATATAGTCATGATCCTATTCTGTTGCTCTAACACATATTGTGCAAAACCTAGAACATCAGCATCACTACCTAAGGCTCTTAGTCCAAAATCTAACTCACCATTTGGAATTAAATAGTGGTAGTACCTAACACACCTGGCATCATAACCTAGCTGTTCCAAAATACCATCCATCATGTGAACTAGAAAACTTATCGATGTCTAACATGTCTACAATGTCTTCCAAGCCTCTTTCATACATCCGTTCTGGAAATTTTGAAAACACACCACGATGATGCATCTTGATTGAAAACAAATGTCGACAACCAACTGCAAGCATGGTATTCGAACATTAGAAAACCAATGTTTATAAAAATAAACAAACTGAATCGAGGTCGAAGATCATACCGTATAATTCTTCAATATCAGATTGTTGTAACAGATTACGAATAATAAACGAGGTCGAATTTCATCCATGTTACTTACTTAGGGTTTTCACAATGTTAGAATTTGGGGGTTTGATCTGTGAATCGAACGTGGGGTTTTTTTTTACAGTGAATTTGAAGATATGGGATTAAAATGGGGGTGAAATTACGTTTATACCCTCACGTGCATTGCACGTGGGGTGACTTAACTGGTTACATTAACTTGGTTAAGTGTAAAAGACAAAAATCGTGACAACTTTTCATATAAAGGATAAAGACTGAAACTAAAAGTTTTAAAGAACCCAGTCCATAGTTTTGGTATTTATAAAGGACAAAATTGTAATTTTATCTTTTATTCCTTTATCCATTTCATTAGCTCCTTCATTTCATTATCCCATACCAAAGAAACTCTAAACATTATTTTTGTGTCCTTGTGTATAGCTAATCCTTACCGTTTCATTTCATTTTGTGTTGTCTAAAATAAATGATTTGGTCATCGATGGCTATTTACTAAAGAGAGGCTAGCGCACTAGCTTACCTTTGGTTCCATCATTGCCCATTAAGCAATTAATAGGATTGATTTGTTGGCCGTTAAAAAAAATATAACATGTTAGAGAGTAACCCGGGTTCACCAATAATTTCACATCAGTTCTTGAGGAAAACCCGTCGCCCGAAGGTCCACTGCGGTAAAAACCCGGCCTACCAGCAGAATTTTGATGCCAGCAGGACTCGAACTCTCCACCTCCCATAATAAAAGCAAGGAGGGTGTCACTCCACCATAAGGGGATTGGTACTCTAACATGTTATATTATTCAACCTTTTTCATAAACATTTCTACCTTAACATTTACGAAGTTGCTTTTTTTTTTTTTGTATTTGTTTTATTATTTAACCTTTTGAGGTGTGATACAAATCAAAGAGGTACCAAGTATAGTAAAGGAGTTTAAGATATTGAAGAAACAAAAGAAGGCTGCTTATTCATACTTCGGAGGGGAAGGGACCCTTAACTGATTTGCTTTTCACTTCACTGATTTATACCAATCTTGCGCTGCCACATTACTTCACAGATTTCCTTCACTGAAACATTTTTTTGGAGACAGCACTCTAGTGATTTTTTACCCAACTATCAATTATTTTCACACATAATAATAATAATAATAATAATAATAATAATAATAATAATAATAATAACAACAACAACAACAACAACAATAACATGAAATGAGAATGAATAAAGGAACACGAAATCAAACATAACCGTAACAAATAAACAAATTTACATTTCGAGATACATCACGATAAGTAAAAGACGAAATCTAAAAACACAAATTAAAAGAAACTAAATTTAACGGTACATATTCAGCGTTAATATACCCTTTAGGTGTTGAATGTGGTATCTCTTCAGGAGCAACAATTTTGTATGGAGTTTGGTTTTACCGATAAAATAATTTTAAAGACAATCAAAAACACATCTTCATTGGTGAGGAGATGGAAAATGAATAAGTGAATGTGAGTTTTGTTTGTCCCACATTGGTGGGGAGATAGAAAATGAATGAGTTTATAAGGCGAAACAAAATAAAAGAGATTAAATTCTTTGTGTTACATTATACTCTGGCACCTACCCGCGCGTGCTGAGGAATTGCAAAAATGGGTTCTCGTTCGGGAAAAATTCTTAAACCCACGCCCGCACAACATGCGAACACGAATTTGGTTCACGGGACCACTACCAGCATGGGTGGCGGCGGTGTTACCGTGCTGTAGTAGGGTACCCATGACAATTCTGGTAGCGCCCCGTCCCCCATCTTAGTCATGACCACAATTTGGATAGCTTGGACGCATAGAAACGAAAAGGTACTCTATGTTTCATGTGGCATGAAACATAGGGTAAAGACGGAGAAGATTGCGGTAGAATATGTATTAGATAGATGAATACAATGTATTTGTTTTGTATCGTTTTGTATCTATACTGGCTAGAAGCACTAGTTTTTTGTTGTGTGAATAAAATGGCTCCCTTTTATGTTAAAAAAATAGTTTGCCAAACCAATACTTAACAAATATTACCTTGCATTTACTCCAGAGAGGTTTGTCTTTTGTGGAGGGTGCAACATCTGTCAAGTGGCAGATGACAGAAATTTTCCGGGTGGAAGCCTTAGTGCCCCTTATGCGCAGCCTCAACTCGCTTGTGGGCCGCCACTCTCGCGTCAGCGTGGACCCGGTTAAGACAACATAGTCTAACCATTTTAGAGTGGCTAGGGGATCCCCTTCTAGGGGGTTGTGATAAACTCTGCCACAATATAGAAAATCATCTTTAAAAAAACAAATAATTATCAATATCTTTTTTTTATTCAAAGTTTTGTAAACCAAATATATTTTATTAAAAGTTTTTCCAAAAGTATCTTTCAAAAAGAGATTTTAAAGGAATTTATAATTTATAATGAGAACATTGAGTTGGCTCATGTGCCGGCAAGAACTAAAATCGTGCAGCCAGGTCATGTCAAACTTATATTGTTCCCTCAACTATAACTTCATGTCACTTTTGCCCCCCTTTTTTCCCATATTTACAAGATTCAACCCTCCAGTTTTGTAATCTATCAATTTAGAAAATTTTGACACATCACACATATGTAGACTTTTAAAAAATTGGACACACATACATAGAGTTTTAGTTCGCTAACAATATTTCTCCTCACGGCCAACGAGTTGTAGCTCGACTGACATTGAATGACAAGTGAAGATTTGGGTTGGAGATAAAAGTTTTCAAGTTCGAATCCGATCACTCCTGAATTTTACCATAGTGGGCTTCCAGACGGAGGGTTTTTCCGGAACTGGAGATGGTAGGCTTAGGCTACCTGGCGTTGTTTGTGATCGCAAACGTATGAGGCCGACATTTGTCATAGCTAGGCTTTTATCCCTTGGCCATAAAAAATACATATATCTCTAAACAATTATATTATAAGCATTAAATTCAGCACACATTTTATGTAAAGTAGATATTTTGAATGGGTCAATCAGTGATGGTTTGTTTATACACTCCCACTTATTATACCCTTGGTTATTTATTTTTTAAACACCATGGCATTTATGAAAGGGGTAACATATATGTGCAAATAAATGAGCCACTTTTTATAGCTTGTAATAATAAATGCCAACAAGAAAATCCCTACATCAATCTATCAACAAAAAAATGGGGTTCATCCCAGATTAAATTCCAATAAATTAAACTAAAAAATAATAATTAAAAAAAAAAAAAGACTACTTAAGCAAACATTCTGTTCTTCCTGCAATTAGTAAATCAGAAACAATCAATGGACTTTACACAACAAAAAAAGAACAAAAAATCAAGGGTAGAGGGGAGGAAGAAGACAATGAATTACGACCCGTTTTAGCCCGAACACGACGCACGAATTCCAAGGCCCGAAACCAATGAACCAACAAAATAAACAAAACTGATAACACATTGTACAAATGCTTTTTTTTCAAACAGATATGGCACATAAATCTTCCAAGATCTGTCTCACTGTAGGCCTTTCGGTTAATGGAAGTATGCACCGCAGTGATACTTCAAGCAAATCATCCATGGCTTTCGACTGTTGTTCACCGCCTGCAATGTCCCTGTCGATACAATCCATCACCCGACCCTCTTGTTCACACAACCGAACCCAATCTGTTAGATCAACAGCACCAGATTGACCTGAGATGATGTCACCTGCACTTCTTCGGGTTAATAGTTCCATCAAGATGACACCAAATGCATACACGTCGGCTTTGAATGATGGGACGGGTTTGGATGCGTTTGCAAGTTCAGGGGCTCGGTAGCCAAGTGCACCAAGGTTTAGAATTTGCTCAGCTATGCCTGCAGGGGTCATGAGCCGGTGGAGACCGAAGTCGGTTAGCCGGGCGTCGTATTGTGGGCCTTCTAAGATTATGTTTGTTGGTTTAAGGTTTCCATGTGGTATGCCCCTCCCATGAAGGTAGGACAAGCCTCTAGCCACATCGATAGCAACTTTTAGCCGTTGGTTAAATGATAGTAGGGAGTACCTTCGAGGAGTCGTCTCTGCAACAAAAATGTAAAAATGTTAAAACACCAATGAATTTGTAGGAATTTTTATTGTATATTTATAGATAATTGACACGATAAATATTTATACATAAACTTGTATTAGTACATCAAAACATTTCTTTTTAGGCTTGATTTTTTGCATAGACTCGTATGACTCGTTTTTAGGTAAAAGGTAACATATATGGGTCTGATGGCTACCATACGGGTCAAGATAACAATCTTGACTAATGTATTTAGCAATTGGTCAAATCGAGTAATGTTATATATCTAATGGGTCAGACAGGTAAACTAAAAAGATTTAGCTAAAAGGGAAACGGGTCGAGTCGATTATGGGTCATGGGCCAGGGTTCATCATCGGTTAGAGGCCACAGGGTCATGGGATCATAAATCCTAGACATGCACCTTTAATAAATACAACCTCATAAATAATTTTATGCAAAAAAATATATTATTATTGTAAGAAATGGATTTCATAATCATATTTAACACACTAATTTTTTTTCTAAAAAACGATATTTTTTAACAAAAAAAGTGGTTTAACCCGATCCATCCAATCCAAAAGTACCCATTTTGATCCAACTAGCCGACATATTTAACCAGCTCTAGTTATGCATTGCAGAGAATGCAAGTAGCAAAAGAAAATACTAACCATAAAGATGTAATGCCAAGCTATCTCCTTCAATGTAATTAGCCAAAGTAAGTCTTTCTTGTTCTCGTGGACCCCAATAATAAGCGACTAATCGCACAACATTAGGGTGATTCATAGTTCCAATCTTCTTGATCTCTTTTGCAAATTCTTTCTTATCTTTAGTCAATCCGACTCTCAACCATTTCACAGTCAACATATGTCCACCACCTAGGGTGGCTTTATACAGTGTTCCATGGCTGCTTCTTCCAAGAATCTCAGCCGGGGCCCGAGACAGATCTTCAGCTGTAAATGATAACTGAGGTCTCGGGTCAAAGAAATACAGTTGACCGCAAACCGATCCGGTGAATACACGTCTAGTGTCACCTGCTGTTCTATTGTCTCAACAAAACGAGGTGATGAGGCCACGGGTGAACCAGGTGAAGATTTCCTTCCAGATGGTGTAGGGTCAGCGTCAATCAGATTGGGTATCATTGATGCTGAACTAGCAGCATAAGCTGGCGGCATCACGGGCGAATCCACAATGTCGCCGCCAAGCTCTGACTGTCCAGAAAGGGACCTTGAGTTTGAAGTGAGCAAGTGAGCATTTGAAAAACTCATTGACGTCGTCGGTCGGCCAGATATTCCATGTTTTATATCTCTACTTGTCAAATTTGTTTGACCACCGAATGCAGTTTTCACACGGAAATCTCCAATTTGTGCTCGATAATATGCCAATAACACAAAAGCTATCATTAATGCAGCAACGACAGAAGCAACTATAATGGCTATTTTAATGCTAGACTTTGAGTCATGACCTTTCCCACCATTTGGTGACCGTGATGGAAAACCATCGCCAGTAACAGGTGGCAGACCACCGACTGGTTGGCTCAAAGACGGGTTTCCCGGATAAAGGAAGCACTTGAAAAATTTCTCAAGTTCTCAGGAATTTTCCCGGATAAATCATTACCCGACACGTTAAGAAACTTCAACTCTGGAGAAAGCTTGTCAGGAATCCTTCCCTTGAAATGATTATTAGATAAATCAAGAAATTCCAATTGACCAAGTTTGGTCAACTCATTCGGTAACTCACCCGATAACCCGTCATTTCCAAGATTCAACACTCTAAGCCTCCTGAAGTTGCCTATATCTGATGACAATGGGCCCGTTAACGTATTATAGGAAAGATCAAGAAACTCCATGGGTGGATACGAGGATAACGCAATTAAAGATTTTTCTTGTGATCCATGAAGAGGAAGTGGGCCGGTGAAGCGGTTGTTTGAAAGATCCAAATGGGTCAAAGTCATCGAAGTGAATAACTCGGGAGGAATTTGTCCATCAAGTTCATTCCTTCTTAGGTCAAGAAAAACCAGATTTGGTATCATAATAGGGGGTACAGAGCCTTTTAGCGAGTTATTTCCTAGATTAAGCGAAACCAGCCCGTTAAAGCGTGAAGTTAAGTTTGGCAAATTCCCGGTTAGCTTATTTGAGCTCAAATCTAGAACTTGTAAAGGCGATTCCCAGTTTTCCATAACCGAGATGTCATCAACGAGTAGATTGTTGCTCAAATCAACAATCTGACAATTTCCTACAGAAGGTGGCAATGAACCTGATAATTCATTTGACGAGAGGTTCATCGTAATTAAACTGGTAGAGTTGATTTTTGGAATTGAGCCTGCAATTGAACATAAAAGGAAAACATGAGCGAAAAAAAAAACGTGACATAAGTGACAAAACGTAACTAATCACCATCTTATAATCATGTTTTTAAACCGTTTACAGAACACAAACGGTCTGAAATTGCACATAAGTGTCCTTAAAATCTACAAAAGATAACTATTATCAGATTACGTAAACATACAAGAATTAAGAATTTAAATAATACATCTTTTTTGGTACAATTACTTTATAAACAACTATTTTGCAAGTTATAAGATTAATTGATCCGGATCCCGGATTTCCAAACAGGGTCAACAAACAAACATATTCCAAGGATGGACACAATCACGCGAATAATAACTCTATTGTTTTTATCACACGCATACTCAACAGATCATGCAAGTCCACCCCTATGATTAGTGCACGTAGACTCCTTAGCGTTATAGGATTACAAACGAAAGTCATTTTAGTGCCATTAATTCCTTCTATCTTGCAAGAAAACATAAGAACATTGTCGTCTTATCGCAAATAACATTATCCCACACGAAAGTGACGAAACTGCAAGAATCTTAGTATTCCTCAAGAATAAAAGATTCTCAATTTCGACAAGTAATTACACATATTTAATAGCAAATGCATTTAAGAGTGTAAAACCAAATATACCATTATGAGAATATCAGCAACTATATGTATACCATATAATCAAGCATAATAATAATAATAATAACAAACAGTAATCGAAGATCAAGAATCAAGATCTTCACCTGAAAAGCCATTCCGACTAAGATCCACCACTTTCAACGGAATCAACCCCTCGAAAAGCTCTTCAGGCACCGGCCCAAACAACTGCGCATTACTCAACCTTAAAACCTCAAGATTCGGCAACATCCCAAGCGAAGGCAACTTCCCATTCAACTCATTATCACTCAAATCCAAAACATGCAAATTCCGAAACATCCCAAAAACCTCCCCACTAAAAAACCCACCCCCCAACCGATTCCCACTCAAATTCACATACTGCACCGTATTCACCACACTAGGAACAACACCATTCTCCATCACCAACGACCCGTAAAACGCATTATCACTCAAGTCAACATACTGCACATTCCTAAGCTCACCAAACAAAACCCCCAAATCCCCCACAACGAATTCGAATGCAGATCAAGAACCGCCAACTGCTGCAAATTCCCAATCCCATTCGGAAACCCTCCGGTCAAATTATTCCTAGACAGATTCAAATAACTCAACCCATACAAGTCATTAATCCTAGCAGGAACAGGCCCATAAAACCCATTCCCAGACAGATCCAAATACTGCAGCGAATACATCGACCCGATAGCCGGAACAATCCTCCCAGTCAACCCATTATTCCCAGACAAACTCAAATTCCTTAAATTTTTCAACATAAACAAAGTACTAAACTTTATCTCACCACTCAACTCAATCCCATCAAGATTTATGGAAACAACACTACCCTTTTCATCACATGTAATGCCATAAAAGTTAGGACAGATTTTAACTAGATCAGAACTAGAAACATTCCAAGATTCTACCTTTCTTAAGGGATCTGTACTGATCCCTTTCTTGAACTCTAGTAAGGCTTTAATCTCCTCATTAGAACTGTCTGCAGTAGGTATGTTGGTGTAGATAAAGATAAGGAAAAGGATGTGTATAAGTTGAAGGAACATGATGGGGTTTAGGTAAAAAGATAATTGAGGTTATGGGTTAAGGTTTTAAGGGTGTTTAGTAAAAGGGTATGATGGGAAGAAGGTGGGATTATTATTCATGGAAGCCTGCCTGCAAATGTTGTTGTTGTTGAAGGTGTGTGTTTGGGGAAGAAGAGATAGTTAGGGATTCAAAAGCTGGCTTTTTTTTGTTCTGAGTTGTGACAGGAGATATGTAATGTAATATTATTATTTTTATACTCTAGTACTCTACTCCCAAAAATGAACATAAGGAAACAAATCATTCACTTTTTCTTTTTGGTTTTTTTGGTTTTTTAATGGCAATCTAATGTTTTTTTAGTTCTAAGTATGGGTTGTTCACGAGCTGGGTCGAGCTGATTCGAGCAGAGTTTTGCTCGCGTTTGTCTCATTTACAAACTGAACTGAGCGAAGCGGCTCGTTTACAATCGAGCCGAAAATCGAACGAGCATTCTTCGAGCGCAAGTTTTTCAAGCGAGCGCCGAGCGAGAATCGACAGAGAGTAATATGGACGATCATAAAGATTTGATGTTTCCTTCGATGTTTTCATTGTCGGGTGACAACTAAGGTCGAAATGTCCGATGATAACACTAATATTGAGATCCTAGTGTCCAAGGATGAGGCTTAGATTGAGGCTGGTGAAGTGATGAGCATACGTCAGAGAACAGTTATATTTTATTTGCATATACTGAGTCAAATCCAATAAAATGTTATATATAAAGCCATAAATTTATCTGTAAATTGTGTGTATATTTATTATTAAATAAATAAAAATTTATTCGAGCCGAACCGAGCCAATTGTACCTTTGCTCGTGCTTGGCTCATTTACAAACCGAACTGAGCTGATCGACTCATATACAACCGAGCGGAAGATCGAACGAGCATTTTCTGAACGAGCAACGAGCGAGCCACGAGCGACAAGCGATTTAAACAGCCCTGGTTTCAAGTTAGAGTGTTTTTTTTTTCTTTTCTATTTTTTTTTTCTTGATAAGTTCTAACAATTTTAGGTTGTTTATAGGACCATCTATATGACTAAGAGCATTCACAGTAGAACCCCAAAAAATTGGGTGGCAAAACCCTATAATTTTTTTGGGGGTTGGAAGTGATTGTGAGTGAAAAAAATGGGGAATCTACAGTGTGTCGGTAAATATTGGGTTCTTTGGGAATCTTTTATGGAAAACTGGAAAACTGTATTTATTTTTTAATATTTGTTGAAAGTGGTTGTGAGTGGAGGAGAGAGAAACTGTAATGATTTTTAATGTAATATGTGGTTGTGATTGGTTATGAGAGAATAGGGAATGGGGAAGCTACTGTGAATGCTCTAATCTTTATCCTTTAAAAAGGTGAATTTGTTAAAAAAAAAAAATTGATTATTGTTAAATAACAAGGTCTATTAACAAACAAGGATGAAGTGAATAAGAAAAGGGAGTTCTTTCACTGAGATAGATCTCTAATAGCAATACAATGATCATTATTTATAGGACTCTAGTAATAAGTATACACATAAATGAGATAGGAGTTAGTAAGATGGATAGTCACTATTAATAACATTATTTAGAACACTCCCCCTTGACTATCCATCTCATACGCTTTTAGATGCTGCCTCGTTAAAAACCTTGCAAGGAAAACCCAATGGGACAAAACCTTAGCTAAGGAAAAAAGAGTGCAGCGCGTATTTATCTCCCCCTGATGATGATCAGTTAAGCTCCTTGAGTTGACGCATCCCAATCCCATGAACCAACTTCTTGAATGTTGAGGTTGGAAGTGATTTGGTAAACAAGTCTGCCAAATTTTCGCTGGATCGAATTTGTTGGACGGTAATATCTCCATTCTTTTGCAGATCGTGTGTAAAGAAGAACTTTGGTAGAATGTGCTTTGTTCTATCACCTTTGATGTATCCTTCCTTAAGTTGAGCAATGCATGCTGCGTTGTCTTCATGTAAAATAGTTGGTCCCTCATCTTTTGAAGAAATACCACAAGACCCACGAATGTGTTGTATTACATTTCTTAACCAAACACATTCTCGACTAGCTTCATGAATCGCCAATATTTCAGCATGGTTAGATGATGTGGCTGTGATTGTTTGCTTTACAGAACGCCATGAAATTGCAGTACCTCCACTTGTGAATAAATATCCAGTTTGAGATCGTCCAGTGTGAGGATCAGACAAATACCCTGCATCAGCAAAACCAACCAAACTTGTTTTCGATTGGTTAGTAAAATACAAACCCATATCTTTTGTACCTTGAAGGTATCGAAATATTTGTTTTACCCCATTCCAATGCCTCTTTGTTGGGCATGAGCTATATCTTGCCAGTAAATTTAAAGAAAACGATATATCTGGTCGTGTATGGCTAGCAAGAAACATTAATGCACCAATTGCACTTAAATATGGTACTTCTGGACCAAGAATTTTCTCTTCATCACTCGGAGGTCGGAATGGGTCTTTTTCAACATCAAGCGACCTTACAACCATTGGGGTACTCAATGGATGAGATTTCTCCATATAAAACCTTTTGAGTAATTTCTCTATGTAAGTTTCTTGGTGCACAAGGATTCCACCATTAAGGTGTTCAATTTGTAGCCCGAGACAAAACTTTGTCTTTCCAAGATCCTTCATTTCAAATTCTCTTTTCAAATATTCAACCGCCCTTTGTAGCTCCCCAGGAGTTCCAATTATATTTAAGTCATCAACGTATACGGCAATTATAACATATCCCGAGTTTGATTTTTTTATGAAAATACAAGGGCATAATGAGTCATTTTTGTAACCTTCTTTCAACAGATACTCACTAAGGCGATTATACCACATACGCCCAGATTGTTTTAATCCGTATAATGATTTGTTCAGTTTAATTGAAAGATGTTCTCGAGAACTAGATTTACATGAGTTTGGCAATTTGAACCCTTCAGGTAGTTTCATGTAGATATCTGTATCAAGTGAGCCATAGAGGTAGGCTGTCACAACATCCATTAGACGCAGATCAATCCCTTCTTGTATTACCAGACTAAGAAGATAACGAAAAGTTGTCGCATCCACCACTGGAGAATATGTCTCCTCATAATCAATCCCAGGTCTTTGCGAAAATCCTTGTGCAACTAATCTTGCCTTATATCGCACAATTTCATTTTTCTCATTACGTTTTCGCACAAAGACCCACTTATAGCCGACAGGCTTTACACCTTCAGGTGTATGGACCACTGGTCCAAAAACATCTCGTTTATTCAGGGAATCCAATTCTGCCTTAATCGCGTCTTTCCATCTTGGCCAATCATTTCTTTGTTTACATTCATCCATGGATTTTGGTTCTTGATCCTCATTGTTTCTCATTACTTCTAGCGCTACATTATATGAAAATTTGTCATCGACGTCGATTTCGTTTCGGTTCCATACCTTTCTAGACATGATAAAATTTATTGAGATCTCTTCGTTTTCAGGTACCTGAGGTTCTTCTGGAACCATCATGTCTAGTGTCTCTTCAGGAGACTCATTTCTTGGTTTTACCGTTACCTCGACTTGACCATCTAAATTATTTGCTCCTTTCTTCTTTCGAGGATTTTTATCTTTAGAACCGATTGGTCTACCACGTTTGAGACGTGCATTAGACTCATTTCCAACATGTGGTTGTCCTTCTGGGACACTTATTCTTACTGGAGCATTGGCAGCTGGTATATATGACTTTGTCACTCTCTTGGGGTCAGTGAATGCGTCTGGTAGTTGATTTGCCAATCCTTGTAAATGAATTATCCTTTGAACTTCTGTTTCACACTGTTTAGTTCGAGGATCAAGATGAGATAATGATAATTCATTCCAACTTAAATTATTATTTTTCAGCTGCTTTTCATCTCCCCCTAGTGTTGGGAATGTTGATTCAACAAAATGACAATCACCAAATCGAGCCGTAAATAAATCTCCCGTTGATGGCTCCAAATACTTAATGATGGATGGTGATTCATACCCAACATATATTCCTAACCTCCTTTGAGGGCCCATCTTTGTTCGTTGTGGTGGAGCGATAGGTACATATACGGCACAACCAAAAATTCTTAGATGGGAAATATCTGGTTCCTGACCAAAAACCAACTTTAATGGGGAGGAAGTGTGATAACTCGTTGGCCTGATGCGAATTAGTGTTGCTGCGTGTAGAATTGCATGGCCCCAAGCAGATGCTGGTAATTTTGATTTCATAATCATAGGTCTTGCAACCATTTGGAGTCGCTTAATAAGCGATTCAGCAAGTCCATTTTGTGTATGTACATGAGGTACAGGGTGCTCTACACTTATCCCAATGGACGTACAATAATCATTAAATGTTTGGGATGTAAATTCACCAGCATTGTCCAACCGAATTTTCTTGATGGGGTAATCTGGAAAATGTGCTCTTAACCTTATTAATTGAGCAAGTAGCCGTGCAAATGCCATATTACGACTTGATAGTAAGCACACATGTGACCATCTAGTTGATGCATCAATTAAGACCATAAAGTATCTGAATGGTCCACTAGAGGGGTGTATAGGCCCACATATGTCCCCATGTATTCTTTCCAAAAAACTCAGGGATTCTGTCGCCACTTTAATTGGTGATGGTCGAGTAATTAACTTCCCCTGTGAGCATGCAACACATGTAATATCCTTGGACTGAGGGATCTTTTTGTTCTTCAAAGAATGTCCACATGAATTTTCTATAATTTTTCGCATCATTATTGACCCGGGATGGCCTAACCGATCATGCCAAATGATAAAATTTTCTTGGTCCATAAACTTCTGGTTTATGACTGCATTTGTTTCAACTGCACTAATTTTAGTACAATACAAACCAGAGGCAAGGGCGGGTAACTTTTCTAATACATGCTTTTTACCCGAAATCATATTTGTGATTTGAAGGTACTCATCGTGTCCCTCACATGTAGTCTCAAGATGATATCCATTTAGACGAATATCTTTAAGACTTATAAGATTTCTTTGAGATAGTGGGGAAAATAATGCATTGTTAATTTTAAGTGGAGTTCCATTTTGTAGAATTATATAAGCGACTCCAAAACCTTCAATCAATTTTGATTTACCAGATATGGTATTAACGCTTGCCTCTTTCATAGATAAACTAGAGAAATATTCTCTTTTCTGTAGAATTGTATTTGTAGTCGCACTATCTATTAGGCTAACATCTTCACCATTAATAGGAAGTTTAGTTAAACACTCCATATGCTTCAAAACAAAACAAAACTTCATAAATAAAAGATATATTATGGTTCAAACATAACGACTCCCATAAAATGCCACAAAAGTTCTCAAAACAAAACATAACAAAATCTCAAACGAAACATCTTAAAAAAACATAAAGGAAATAGGATAATTTAAAGTGTAAGCACTCATATGTAAGGAAAATTGCAAGCATCCAATTGAGTTGTATCAGCCACGATATCACCAGAATCAAGATTCGTTTGCTCAATGAGGAAATCATCATAATCCAGTTTAGTTGCATCAAAGTGATCTTTAGGACCACTAGGGACATCAACATTTCCATCTTCATATGTGAAATTTGTCTCTATTTCTTTTCCTTTTTCTTTTTCTTTTATTGATTGCTTGTAAAGCTCTACCAAGTGTTTGGGCGTACGACATGTACGAGCCCAATGATTATTACTCCCGCATCGATAGCATGTATTTGATGGAGCCCCATTTTTCTTCTTACCTTTTTCAATATTGGATTTATTTTCATTATCATGCAACTTTTGGTAATTACCTTTGTTTTTAAATTGAACACCATGATAATTCCCTTGACCACGTCCACGTCCACGTCCACGCCCACGACTTCCTTGGTATCCACGACCACGACCACGACCACGTCCATGACTGCCACTTTGGCTATTATATGTTGCCACATTCACTTCTGGGAATGCGGCAGTACCAACTGGACGAGTCTCATGATTTTTCATTAGAAGCTCATTATTTTGCTCAGCCACAAGCAAACATGATATTAAGTCACTGTATTTGGTAAAACCCCTTTCACGATATTGTTGTTGCAAGACAATGTTTGAGGCGTGAAAGGTGGAGAATGTTTTTTCCAACATCTCCTTATCAGTAATATTTTCACCACATAGAATCAATTGTGATGTGATTCTAAACATTGCCGAGTTATACTCGCTTATAGACTTAAAATCTTGCAACCTTAAATTGATCCATTCATAACGAGCTCTTGGTAATATCACCGTTTTCTGGTGATCATACCTTTCTTTCAAATTGGTCCATAGGACGAGTGGGTCTTTGATAGTAAGATATTCACTTTTCAATGCCTCATGAATATGGTGGCGTAGGAAGATCATCGCCTTTGCTTTATCTTGGGTATTTGTTTTATTTCCTTCTTTTATTGTATCCCCAAGATTATTGGCATTCAAATGGATTTCAGCATCCAATACCCATGACAAATAATTCTTTCCAGTGATATCTAGAGCCATAAACTCAAGCTTTACAAGATTCGACATGGTTATCTATATCAAAATGACTATTGATTAATATATGTTAAATCAAATTATTAAGACAATATAGTCTGTAATAACGAATATTGACTATAAAATAAAACACCATTCTTAAGATAACTATGTATTTAGGTATTACACATTAAGCAAAAAGATATATACGTATTAATGTTAACCGATTAATATTTTCACTTCTAGTAACATCACCATCAAATTATAATTACTGTACCATCTAATGAATATTTTAAATGATATTTCAAATCCATTAATGGTTATAAAACCTTAACCGAAAACAAACTAAATTGCATATGACAATTATATTATATTATATTTAATAATTAACAAATAAAATAGTTATACAACACCACGCATTCTTATTCCAAGTACAAAAATATTGAGGTTATATTATAATAAATTTGCATAATAGTTACGTATAGTTCGGTGTATACTGAACACAGACAAGTCATATAAAATCTAATGTAGCTGACCATATCCTGATGTTATCTCTTCATTACTTGTTCTTCCATAACTTGCAATATGCATTATGTATAGCAGATTCAAAAGAATTATATAACTCTCTAATACAACCCAAAATTGTATGGATTACAATATGGACTATATATGAGAGAATAAAGAACAATAATGAGTTAGACATTATGGTATACCTTACGATGGCGCGACCTTACTCCAAAGCAACTCGTGCTGATAACGTGTTAAATAACAAGGTCTATTAACAAACAAGGATGAAGTGAATAAGAAAAGGAGTTCTTTCACTGAGATAGATCTCTAATAGCAATACAATGATCATTATTTATAGGACTCTAGTAATAAGTATACACATAAATGAGATAGGAGTTAGTAAGATGGATAGTCACTATTAATAACATTATTTAGAACAATTATTTTTTGTTTGGTTTTTGCTGATATAAAGTAAGGGTTTTTTAACTTTTTTGAAAAACTGGATTTGTAGAGAAATGGTGTTATGAATTTATAGATTTTTAATGATAAGGATGCAATGGTCCATGTTTATTAATTGAACCATCAACAAGTTATGTAACATGTGGATGTTCAGGATTTGATTATTTATAATGATAAGGTAGAACAAAACTTTGATGGTTTATTTTCGTATATACAACGGTCTTTTATATGATGATGCGTAAACTCAATAATTTTTAGAAATTTAAAGGGGACTTATGCTTCGAAGTTGTGGACTTACCGGTCCAAAAGGACATGAGAATTGAAGAAAACAAGTACAAATTAGTGGACCACGAATATATTGAATGCAACAATGACGATGATTGTCTAAATCTTTGTTTTAATTTGGAAAATTAACGGAAAATGACAATCTAATGTTTTTTCTTATGAGTTATATTGTTTCCATTAATGTTACAAAAACCAAAACCATACGAGTGCATTCATATTATACAAATTACGTAGCATTTATATTTATATATTTTCATAAGCATAAAATTCTAAATAGACCTAACACAAATTTATGACTATTACCTTGAGACTATGGGGTTCAATACTTTATCACTACATGACCACCTTTTAGACTTTAAAACTTAAAAGTGAAAAATGAAAATTCCCTTTCAAATTTCTTCAATCTAAAGAAGAATTAGATAAAATTTCTTATTTTCTATTATCCTATTAGTTAGTGATTCTTTCTTACCAAATTATTAATGTGTCAAATGTTTGAGTAGCAATAAGGGTAACAATTATAAAGGGGTAAAAACACATTTAGGTAGTGTTTGGTATGAGGTAATGAAGAAAGAAATGGAATAACCCATTTAAGGGGAATGAAAAAAGAACTGTTTAGTTGCTTTAAGGAATCCATTCCCTCTAATATAGCCCAAATGTATTCCAGCGTCAACCCCTATTTTTTTTCATTCTGTTCCTATTGATAAGGATGTTTCTCTAAATTACCCTCCATCAGCCAATTTTCCCTCTTCTTCAAATTGATAGCTGATATTGTATCCCCCTAACCAGGAAGAGATTAAGATCAATATTTGTTATATATCCCATCTCTAACAACAACAAAACATCATCGACTCCTTGGAACCCTATTCGCCTGGATTTCATCATCAAACACAAAATTAGGTATACAGTTGTAGGGGTGTAAATGATGCACAACGGCTCGAGAGCTACTCAGGATCGGATCAGTAAAAAGCTCGAACGAGCCGAGTTTTAACGAGCCCGAGCTTGAAACATGACCCGTCTTGTTATCGAGCCCGAGCTCGAGCTTTTCATACAAAGACCGTTTAGGCTCGCGAGCCTAAACGAGCTCATAAAAATTTTATATTATTATTATTTTATATATAGTATACCTACTATTTAACATTGGCGAGTCGAGCTCGAGCCGAGCTTTAAGCTCGTTTAAGCTATCAAAGCGAGCTCGAGCCGAGTTTTTAGCTCCTTTTAAATTGTTCTATAATTATTTCGAGCCGAGCTCGAGCCCTTGGATTTTACTTTCGAGCCGAGTTTGAGCTCAAAATATTAGGCTCAAACTGAGCCGAGCTTGAGCTTCATAAAAACCTTGACGAGCCGAGCTCGAGCCCAGTCAGGCTCACGCCCGGCTCGACTCGTTTACACCCCTGATTCATATGTTAATCATAATATACCGATTGCATTCATTAATTAAAGTAGAATGTTCAGCCTTTTGAAACTCCATTTTAAAATTTTATTTATTGGTTCAGTGTGTGCAAATTGTCTTTTTTTTCGTTTCTCCATTTCAATATCTTATTTTTCATAATATAAAATTATTATAGTTTTTAGTTGATTAATGTTATGAAAGATGGTAACTTCTCTTTATCTTGAGTCATGGGTATTTTTGTCATTTTTAATAAATTCCATTTTGTTCTTCATTTTTTTCCGCCTTACCGAACAACCAAATGTAATGATTCATTTCATTCCCATAGGTCACCAAACATTACACTGAAATGGTAATGATTCATTCCATTCGCTTATTCATTCTATTTCCTCACTCATTTCATTCCATCATACCAAACACATCCTTAATATCTTATTCTATTTAAACTTTTTTATACTTTGAAAAAATGGAAAGTAGTTTTCTTCTAGAATGCTTTTCGAAAAAACTAATGAGGGAAAGGAAACTTAATAGGAAAAAAACTTCTAGTATGTGTATCTTAATATCCTTGTCCTTTTCAAGAGGATTATTATAAGAGAGAAAGTTTAATTTTTAATGAATATAGGTGTAAATGTTTTATATTGAAAATTGATACGTATGAAGTGAAATAGGTTATATTCGGAGCTTTCCGGGATACATAAATCTAATATGAATGGACAAAATGTGTGTTACGATATAGAATAGAAACTAATGTACTATAATATGAGAAAACAATAATCTTAATAATGTGAATAAGAATGGAAATGTATATTAAAGAGAGAATGTGTGTTTGGATGAGGAGCAGAGACAGAAACAG
The DNA here is from genome assembly GCA_030844895.1 of Ambrosia x helenae. Lineage (NCBI taxonomy): Eukaryota > Viridiplantae > Streptophyta > Magnoliopsida > Asterales > Asteraceae > Ambrosia > Ambrosia x helenae. The sequence goes on along the minus strand of JAUTDX010002439.1, from coordinate 24,732 downwards.
CCATTGCAGAGCGTGGTTGAGACGATGGTCTTGAAGGTGTAGCTTTTATAGAAACGACTGGTTTTAATCTATTCTGCTCTGGATGAGAACATAACTTTCATTTACAGTTTGATTTAGTGTAAAGAATTCATTTGAAATTGTATATCACATGAGTTATAACATTTTATTTATTTATTATTATGTTAGAAAATTTATTATACATGAGATTGGATGATAAAATATAAAATGAGTTTTACCGGTTTCAAATACAAAGTCTCAAAACATGCGAAGCGTGTGAAGTACATCATAATTACATAATGTAATCTTACTGATAATTACGTAATGTATGATACAATTATATATAAACTAATCATATCATCATCATCAAATGATCAATTAAATCAGTTCATTCTCTTTCGATTATATCTCCAAACGATTTTTTTTCCGTTTGATTCATCGAAGATGACTGTGAATAATGATTTGTGCAGGTATGAATTGAGTTGTTTATTTGTTATGTAATGTTGTTATTAAAACTAAATCCAGCTGTTTTTTATTGTTCGTGGTTGTCGTTAACGTTTTTGTCTCTTCATGAAAGCATTACGTTATTTTTTATGAAATTTTTGTTGTGATTTTGTTTGTTTTTATCAGATTATTATGTTATTTTGTTATTGCATCCATTACGTAATTAGGAAGAACAGATTAGATAATTTATGTCATTCAAAATATATGTCTTAATCATTCATTACGTAATTATCAGTAATATTACATTACGTAATTATGATATACTTCGCACACTTCGCATGATATTATTACTTTCTACTGGAGTTAATTGCCAATTTAGTCCTTGAGGTTTGTCAAAAATTGTCACTTTCATCCAAAAGTTTTTTTCTCATCTGTGTCCTTGTGGTTTCCATTTTTTTGTCATTTTAGTCAATTGCCCTAAACTCAGTTTAAAAAAGCCCAGTTAAGTCAGGGGCATTTTTGTCCATACACAACAAACTTTTTTTAACCCTATCTTTTTCACCCCATTTTTAATCACTGTATTATGAAAGTTATAAACCCTAATTTTAACCACAACACAAAACCTCATACACATTAACAGCTCTCACCATCTGATCATCAGTGATGATTGACCCACAATGTGGAAAGTTCGAGAACATGGGTCAGATTTTGACCCTAACGTCCAGTATGGTAAGTCGTTATATGAGCCTTAACTTACTTGAAACCCTACTTTGGTTTAACTATTTGCTAATGTTGAATGTTGGTATGTTTTGGTGTTTTTTCAGTTGATGACCGGATTCTTTCACAATAGAGTTTCATCATAGTGGTGAACTGGTTGATTCTCCACAAATAGGATACAAGGCTAAAGTCTCTTATGTTGACAATGTTAATGCTGACTTGTTTTATGTAATAATTGTTAATGATATGCTGATATCTCTTATAAAAAGATGACTTAGATGGGGTTAGTTACAGTTTTAGGATACCAGGAGAAGACTTTGAATTTGGTTTTAAGCCATTGGTTATGGATAGTGATGTGCTTAGGATGCTTAAGTATGTTCAAAAGAATAAGGTGATTGAGTTTATATTGAGCACTTCATTGGCATTCCTGGAGTAGGTGAAAATGTAAATCCTCAGGGTAGTGTAAACTATGATGAGGTAGTGAGAATTCTGATGTAGAAATCATTGAAGATGAGTTCAATGATGATGAAGACAATGAAGATCCAGAATACAAGGAGAAAGAAGAAGATGCTGATGAAAGTTATGAGGGTAGTGATGAGGGTGAATAGGATTGTGGTGCAAAGGCAAAGGTTAGTGATAAGGGTGAATTGGGTGATGGTTCAAAGGCAAAGAGTAGTGATGAGGATCCTGATTTCATTGTAGATGAGGACCATAGGGATGATGATATTGATGTAGACTTGTATGAGTTTAGGGCTGATGTAGACTTGGATGTCAGTTCTAATGATGAAGGTAGGGATAATCTAAACTTAGAAGATGATGACTTTGACTTGGATAACTTTGATAGTCTAAGTGATGAGGAGACAACTGTTAGGGACAGGTCTGTTAAGGGTATAAGGAAGAAGAAGAAGTTTAAGGCAAATGATGATTGCCCCATTTTATGTTACCTAAACCTTTCCTAATAGAGCTGTGATAAAGAAAATGGTGAACCAATATGCAATTAGGTCAAGGAGGCAGTTATTTATTACCAGAAATGATAAGGTAAGGTTTAGGGTGGTTTGTCATGGAACAATTCCAAAACTTGGTAGTGGTGGCCTTAAAGAAGACAGTAATTTGAAGGGTGAGGTGGGACCAAGGTAGCTTAAGTGGACAAAGTTAAGGGTAAAAGAGTAAATGATAAGGAAGTAGGTAGCTCAAGTGTAGGTAAACAAAGTAAAGATGGTAGGACCCAAGGTAGCTCAAGTGGACAAAGTTCTCAAAAGAAGGATAAGATTCCTGATTGTCCTTCGGCTTTACACGTTTCTAAAGAAAAAGGTAAGGCACATGGGCTATAAAGACATATGTGGGTGAACATGTATGCTTACAAACAAGGAAGGTAAATCTGTGCACAGTTAGTTGGTTAGAAAAGGAGATTGAACCAAATATTCAAGTTCATCCTGAAACATCTTTGGGGTCCCTTGTAGATACAGTTCAAAGGAAGCATCAAGTTCAAGTTACTGTCAACCAAATTTTAGGGCAAAGGCAAAAGCATTGAAGAAGGTTCAAGGTGATTACCAGGAATAATATACACACCTAAGAAAGTACTGTGAGGAGCTGATAAGATCTAATCCAAGTACTACTGTGAAGTTAGAAGTTGAACCTGAATGCAACCTTAGCAGTCCAACTAGGCAGCTAAAGAGAATTTATATATGTTTTGGGCCTTTGAAGGCTGGTTTAAACTGGTTGGGAGGGATTTACTTGGTCTTGATGGGTGTTTTTTTGAAAAGACCTTTCCCTGGACAAATACTAACAGCAGTTGCAGTAGACGCAAATAATGGGATTTACCCACTTGCATATGCAGTGGTAGAAGCTGAGACTACCTTTAGTTGGAGTTGATTTTTAGAGTACTTGGCTGATGAATTGGATTTGCCTCGTAATGCTAATTTCACCTTACTATTGTTGTCTTACTGTCATCATTTGCATCATTATTATATCCAAATATCACACATGCATTTCACATCAAAAGTTGTTTATTACATAAACCTTACACCTTAACATACAAAAGGACAATTACAACAAGTAGCACATGATAATAAACAACCAAGTTATCCCTAACATCATGTTTCAATCTCTTGTTTTCAGACGACAATCTTTTGACAACTTCTTGAAGGTCTCGTATTGTTGTGTCAGACAAATGGGGTTCAGCCCACCCAACAAACCCACAACTTCTTCCTCCTCTGTTGCAACAGTAAAAACGCCTACCTGGGTTTAGGGATGTCCTCGAGATACGTACCCTAGTTTCAGCTCCATAACGATAAAAAAACCATCCTGATTTTCAGTAGGAGATCGTATATGAACTTTATTGTTGTTGAATTAAGTGAGGATAGGGTGAAAAGGTAAAGGGTGAAAAGTGGAGAAGTAGGGTTGAATTGGTGGAGAAGATGATAATAATAAGGGGTGACAGGAGTTGGATGAAAATGGCCAAAGAAAAATTTTGGTGTGTATGGACAAAAATGCCCCTGACTTAACTGGGTTTTGTTAACTGAGTTAGGGCAGTTGACTAAATTGACAAAAAATAGGAAACCTTAGGAACACAGATGAAAAAAAAATTTTTTGGATGAAAGTGACAATTTCTGACAAACCTTAGGGACTAAATTGGCAATTAACTCCTTTCTACTGTAACCATCCCATGAGTTTTAATAAGTAGAAATATAAAACGAATTAGTTAAGAAAATGACTATTAAATAAATAAAAGATAAGCGTGAAATTATGATTTAATAATATTATTTATATGAGAGAGAATTGAAGTAATCATAAGATTTTTATTTATCATACAGTAGTAAGGTAATAATAAAGATGAAGGCACACTACAAGAAATTGTAGTGTTTACCAACACATAATTTATCTACACATGTAAATATGTAGGTAAATACCTACACATGCTTGTATATGTGTGGGTAATGGGTGATGATATATTTTCACAACGATTAACACTTAATATATATGTTGGCCATAGTTTTTAGCCACACTTAATGTTGGTGGGAAAATTTCCCCCCAAAAAGACAATCAATTAAATGTTAAATTACCCACACATATGACAAGTTTTCATTATGTGTAGGTAGATTACACATGTGTAAAAAGGTAATAAATGTGTGGGTAATTGATTATGTTTACCAACATATAACATTTATATATAAATATGTAGATAAATTAAAAATTAAAAGTTTACTTATTTTTTTAAAATGACACGACAAAATAAGTACCTACAAATATTTAAAATGTACAATATATGTAGATATTAAATACATATAAATTAAGTAATCAAGTCTTTATTATTGTTTTTTGAAAATGATGTGACAAAATAAGAACCTACTCATATTTAAAATGTACATGTGTAGATATTTGATACATATAAATTAAGTAAGTAAATCTTTATTTTGTTTTTATTAAAGTGACATGGCAAAAATAAGTATCTACGCATACTTAAAATGTTCGATAAATACCTACGTGTATTAAAAAATAAATACCTACGCGTATTAAAAATATACACTTTGTGTATATATTGATACATAAACTACAAGAAAATTAACCATTAGCTACGGATGACATTATCAGGGCTATTGATGGTCAATTACATTTAGAGTTATTATTGGTTTGTTAGGACATAGATGGTAAATTAAGGTCACTATGGTCAAGTTGTTCAAGATATGATCAATCATTTTATCTGTTTTTAATATCCATTACAGCCTGGTCACTTGAGTACACCCATAGGCAAAAGGTCACCCAAATTCGTGATCGCAGACAACATCGGGTTGTTACCAATTCTAACGAAAATTCACCGCCTGAAGCCCACTGTGATAAAACCGCTAGCTCCCATATGACATTTTTTGTCACGAACGAAACCCCAACTAACGACCTGCCTTAAAGAATGTCATTCTGATACCGCTAGTAGTACGCTAGCCCTTTGGTAAATTTAAGTTGTTTAATACTCCCTCTGTCCCAATTTAAATGTCCTTCTTTCCTTTTTTGTTTGTCCCAAATTAAATGTCCATTTCCAAAAATAGAAATATAATTTCCAGTTTTGCCCATAAAAGACAAAACACAATCACCACTTTGAGGATATTATTGTCATTTTACCACATACAAACAAAAGATTTTTTTAAAATGTGTGTTTTTAGACATGGGACATTTAAATTGGGACGGAGGGAGTAATAAATTTGGTTTTTTTTAAACACACATTTTCCAAAATTTTAATTTCCCTCCTATACCTTCCCACTCTAAATCCCATAACTATTTCATTTAAATTTTTCGGCTCTCTAGTATCCCTAAAATTCATCCTCTTCAATTTTTCTTTGAGTTGAATCACAAATCAAACGCAATCCTCTTCAAAATTCATCCTTTTCAAGTTTGTTTTAATACTTTTGATTTCGTTTTTCCTTTGGATTTTGCGTTTATTTTGCTTTAATCGTTATTCATCTGAAAGGGTTATCGAAAAAAGTCAGATAATCGAAGGCTAAATGACGATGCCGACTACTTATGTTGGAGAAAATGAAGATCTTATGTAATTGGTGAGTGGTATTCATGTGTGATTGGTATTTATTATTTAAAGATTAGTTGTCTCATTATATTTTATTAAATTGTGAACTCATGTGTAATTTAACTACCCTATTAGACTCTTTGCTTCTAACAGTCTGTGATTTGTTTGTTTTAACAAATCCTATTTGACTATTTGTTGGATTTTATCTTATCGTCGGATAGATGCTCTGATCACGGTCACTTCTAGGTACTGGTTAATAACAGTATATGATTGTTTGGGGATGTCGATTAAGACTTCCGCTGATAAATAACATCAATGAATTCAACTTCTGTAGATTTAGATTAGATATCATTATTGCATGGTAAGATAGTGTTTGGCTAGCCTATAAGAATTCAACTTCTGTTCTTGTTTATGCTGATAAAGATGCGTTCATAGGAGTGAACATAGGAACTGATCTTTCAGACATGCCACATCCAACACAAGTAGTATCCCTTCTTAAATCCCAACAAATCCGTCACGTCTGTTTATATGACGCAGATTGCGGTATGCTCTTTGCACTCGCCAATACGGGCATCAAAGTTGCGGTCACCATCCCGAACGAACAACTTCTCGGTATTGGTCAGTCAAACTCAACCGCGGCCATTGGGTGTCACAAAACATCGCCGCACATTACCTCGCCACCAACATCACCACCATATGCGTTGGTTCCGAGGTCTTCCACTCCTTCCCGAATGCAGCCGCAATCCTAGTCAATGCCCTCAAGTTCATCCAAGGGGCTCTCGTGCTTTGAATCTAGACCTTAGATCAAAGTGTCAACCCCTATCGCGTCGACAATTATCCTTGACTCGTTCCCACCATCACAAGCTTTTTTCAACCACTCATGGAACCCAATTTTGGTTCCTGTTTTGAAATTCCTGCAGTCAACTGGTTCATCGTTTATGCTTAACGTTTACCCGTATTATGATTACATGAACTCAAACGGTGTAATGCCGTTGGATTATGCGTTGTTTAACCCACTGACCTCTAGTAAAGAAGCTGTGGATTCAAACACTCTGTTACATTACACCAATGTGTTTGATGCAATGATCGATGCTACTTAATTCGCCATAGCAGACCTAAACGTGACCAATGTCCCTTCTTGTAACTGAATCAGGTTGGCCATCAAAAGGCGACGTGAAGGAACCTGATGCCACTTTAGACAATGCAAACACCTACAACAGTAACTTAATCAAGCACATTATAAACCAAATAGGGACACCAAAACATCCCAGGATCCCGGTTAGTACCTACATCTACGAGCTCTACAATGAGGACACTAAACCCGTGTCCATATCAGAGAAGAATTGGGGATTGTTTGATCCAAATGGGAAGCCCATTTACACGTTACAGCTGACGAATGCAGGCCAGACTTTTTCTAATGACACCACGAACAACACTCATTGTACTGCGAAAGAAGGTGGCTGACAAAAAAATGTTGCAGGCTGCTTTGGACTGGGCTTGTGGGCCCGGGAATGTGAACTGTTCTGCGTTGTTGCAGGGTCAACCGTGTTATGAACCTGATAATGTGGCTACACACGCCACGTTTGCTTTTGATAGTTATTATCATATGATGGGTAAAGGTGAAGGGACTTGTGACTTCAATGGTGTCGCGATGTTAACCACTACGGATCCAAGTCATGGATCTTGCCAGTTTATCGAAAGTGATCGGATGAATGGAACGTTTTTGAATGGGTCGATTGCAGATTTTAACTCTACAAGCTCGAGTTGAATGAGATTTAGGGATGTGTTTGGTTAATTAATCATTCTTTTTGGTTGCAATGAAGCCTAGTTACTGATTGTTTATTTCTGAATCTTGTGGCACTTTATCTGAAACATCATTTTCATCAAAAAAACTGGAAGTGCATAAAACTGCACTATGTTTCCAACAATAAAATGCATAAACTGTACTATTTTGACAACATTTAAAGTGAATTAAACTGCTCTTTTTAACAGCAATAAATTGCATACAACATCATTTTGACAACATTTGAAGCATACAAAAGTGCACTAGCTTGACAGCAATTAAATGCATAAGGTACACTATTTGTTTGACCAATTTGATCATTTAACTTGTTTATAATTCTGGAATAAGTAATTAATTATAGCATATTGAGATACTCATACCACCCTTTTTGAATTGTGAGTAGAGATGTTTATGTCTAGGAAACCCATTCACTGTAGTCGAATGTAAAAAACTGGATGAGTGTATTCACATGCCAAAGTTTAGGGATGTTACATGCAACTTGATCCATTTTCTCCACTATCACGCACCATGCACTACTTTTTTTTTGCATATATATTCATACTTACTAGCTATGCACTATTTCTTTTGCATATATATTCATACTTATTAGTTGTTATACTTTTATAAACTGTAGATGTTCATCTACTTGATTGTAGACATAGGTTGCCGGCCCAGCAAGAAAGTGGTAATGGTGTGACAAGCATACTATGTGGCATTACATGTGGCAAGGGAGTTCGAAAGTTAATGAAGGTATCCAAGAGGAGATTGTTTGTGGAGTTCAATTTTCGAAAAAGGTGATTAATATCTGAAAATGACTCCTCTTTCATGTATTAGCGTGGCTACGTTTGGCGTAAAATTATAACTTACAATATAAATTGAGCATGTACCAAATGAAGTTAGGCTGCCATTATGCCACAATCTAACTATACGTAGTATGATTTTTAACAACTACATTTACTAACCAGTTAACTATATCTGTTATATTTGTTGCTTGAAGACACTTTTGATATTGATGTGGAGAACTCGAATATTTGCAAAAGTTATCGATTGCTAGATGGCAAGGGTATGGATACTTAACCGAACTAAGCCGCATAATTACTTCAAAGAGTTTGGAGGATCAGAAGATCCAACAAAGGCAAAGACCACACCCCTTCTAATATTAGCAAAGAAGGCTGGAATATCTTTGTGATACATGGTGAGATAAAATGCTTAGTAATGTTTTAACAATATTCTAGCTATAATATTATTGAATTCGGTCTAATATTTTATGTTTTATTTGGTCGTATGTCATTGAAGGAAATTGCAAAATAGAAGGTTATGGCAGGTGGAAAGCTAAAATCGGATAGTAGAAATGGTTTAAAAAAATACAATATGCTATCACATTGAGCGTGGACTGGATTTTGTTTCTTCACCCGGTCAACTTGACACTTGGTGGCATACACATTGGGATGCCGAAAAAGGTTTGATATTTACAGACGTGCTACAATATTTATAATTTACTTTATTATTTCTACCGCTTAATATTTATTTTTGGTAAATAATTAATTTATTGAACTTTTCTTTTCTTTTTGTGCTAAAAGGAAGATATGATGAAGTTAAGAAACAACCATTCTGTGGAGCGACAAGTTGATTATGGAGAATGTACTTGGATAGAGCTTTGTTCGTTTGCATGGGTGGGGACATAATCTAGTTATTGCTAGTAACACCATTGGTACTACTCAGACATCAAGCCACCATACTTATGACGAACTAGTTGATGCACTTGAAACAATGAAAGGTAAATGCGCAATTGCAGAACATACACTGATTTCGAGTAATATCATGACTCCTTCACTGCATATCATGACATTCTCGAGGTGATGCGTTAGAGTGGTAAAGATCTCGGTGTGTGAAATAGTTTCGTATTTTCTATAATATTGTTAGTGACTTTTGAATAGTTTTTTAACTGTTATTATAAGTGTTTCCAATTCTGTAACAAGTACTTTCGTTTTGAGATTCGAACCATGATGTTTCAGGAAATTTTAATAATGAAATTTGGTAACATATGTATATATATTTCTTTTGTATTTATTTGTATATATTTGAATATTATTATCCACATATAGTGATTATTGTCTACACATAAATATATTTTTACCAACACATCTAAATTTATTGCTACACATATAAAAAACAATGTCTACACATCTACCATTTTTAACTACACATAATATAACCTTTACCTACATATATATTCATGATACGTCTCATCACTATAGTCCACATCATCTGCCTTGTTGGATGCCACGTCACTTGTCATCCAAACAAATCGTTATACTTATAACCACACATATAAATTAGTTTTAGCCACACATGTATGTGTAGGTATAGCTTGCTATATATCTACACATAACTAATGTGTGGGTAATCATCAATATCCACAGGCATGAGTCTACACATCATGACGCTTAATTTATGTGTAGGTAAACACAACTACTAACACATAATAGGCTTTTATCCACACATACTATGTGTAGGTAAAGACCCAAATTTCTTGTAGTGGTGGTGTTTGTATTTTCCCTAGAAGTACTTCTGGCCTCTTTTGTCTGTGCTGCGCAGATGTGCGCAGACGTTTGGGGTCTGCAGATTGTTTGTTTTTTGGAAGACCTTTCACTCAAACAGGTCTTCCTGATATTTTCTTAGTGTAGACATGGACCTATGTCTTCTAACCTCTTCCCACCACTTCTCATCTTTTCTCTTCTTCTTCTTCTCTTCTCACCATCATCAGACCTTCACCATTCTTCTTCTTCCCCTTTCTCCTTCTCCTCCTCCATCCTCCTTTCCCTTCCTCCGCCTCCCTCCTCCTCCCTGTCGCCCTCCATTGCTGCCTCCTCCTCCTCCTCCAACCTCATACCCTTCCCCCTCTTCCCTATGTCGCCTCATTTCTTCTTCTCCTCCCCCTCTTCCCTCCCCCTCTTGTCGTCCCCTCCTCCCCTCTATCTCTACAGCTCTCCCACTCTCTTTCTACAGCTTTCTCTATCGCTCTCTCTTATGTTTCTCTCTCTACAATTAAAGTGGATTGTGGTTGGTTATGGTAGGTTGTAATTATGGTGTAATGGTTATGGTGGGTGTTGGTGGGTTGTGGGGTTGTGGTAGGTTATGGTTATGGTTAGGTTACACTGCAGACCTTAGCAAATAAATAGTCTTCTTCTTCTTCTTCCAGACTGCAGACCTTTAGTCCACCTTTTCTCTTGTAGATGTGTTATGAGATATGGTCCGCAGACTGCAGACCTTTTGCCTCTTCGAAAAACAAACAACACCGAAGATAAAGATTATAAATAAATAAATATTGGGTTAATTGGGTTATTTATAACTTAAAATGTTAGGCGGAAATTCAAGGATAAATATGTCTCACCAAGTGACCCATGTCTCCATCCAATCGTTTTATTATTAATATATATATGCTAAGTATATAGAAAAAACCCACTCAAATTGAGAAAAAAACCCTATGTAACAAGTTTTTTTTATTGGAAAATTTTAGGGCATGTAATATACATGTTTTAAGAGTTTTTGACCAAAAAATCAAAAAAGCGTAGAGCGAATTTTTTTTAAAAAAATAAATAAGTTTTTTTTGTGTAACATATGTTAGACACTTTATAGACATGTAACATATGTAACACAAAAACTTATTTATTTTTTTTAAAAACCCACTCAACGCCTTTTTTTGGCTCAAAACTCTTAATAACGTGTATATTACATGCCCTAATTTTTCAGATAATAAATAGCTCGGGAAGTAGGAGTTTCTAGAGTTTCATCAATTTGAGTGGGTTTTCTCTATAACCATACCCTATATATATATATATATATATATATATATATATATATATATATATATATATATATATTATACATTCCAAAGTGTTAGAAATTGATCTAAAATGACCAAAAGTTAGGTTTTGAGAAACAAACTTTAAGATAAAATTGATTAATAACACTATAAAAGTGCTTTAGTAGGTTAATACAAGTATAATGGTAAAATGGAAAAGATGAAGGATTTAGTGATTTTAGTGAATGAGAATGGACCAAACGGTTGATAAAATTGGCTATTGATGGATTTAGTTATCCATAATACATCCAAAAGGTTTTGGATCATTGATTGTCAATGTCATTAAAGGTGATAAATCATTTTTGTATGGAATAGGAAGAAATAAGTCATATTTTGTTGACAACTCAGAATGTTGAAGTGAGTTGCAAAATTCATACAAATGATTAAGTTGTGTTAAACCTATAAAAGAACAGATGATAGGAAAGCAAAAATATGATATCTACTAGTCCAAAATAAAGGCAGAACATGAAAAACAGATCATCCCATGATGGTGATTATCAATAACTGCTTAAAGGTCTGCTAAACATAAAAACTATTGAAGACAACATCTGTTGAAGTATAAATACTGTTGAAGACAACATCTGCTGAGAAGAAATAGACTCTGTTGAAGACAAGGTCTATTGAAGCTTTAGAAGTGGTTAAGCTTTAACAGATGAATGAAGAACAGATGTTGACTAGCAGATGTTATAATTTCTTAAGATTGTTAGATGTCACTCTCTAGGTGACATCAATTGATCACAACAGATGTTAAATTTGTAGTATAAGTAGAATTGTTTGTGTATAATTTTATTCATCACTCTCACCCAACATTCCTTATACAAACAAATATCGAGTGATCAAGTTGATGGGAGTTTGTATTCATTGTATTGAAATTTGTGATGATTTAATAAAAGTATTTTGATTAAAATGAATTCCTATTTGCTTATGAATTAAAGTTTATTTCCGTTGCACTTTCCATTTATATCTTCTTCATCTATTGTTTCATTAGTTGAACTTTCATAGACAATCAAACTCAGATCTTAATCATTGGTATCAGAGCTTGGTCAATTAAATTCGATGTAACAATCAATTTAATATAACAGACCAACTCATAAATATTGATATCTATATGTTCGTTGAACTGAAAACTGGGTAAAGTTTTATTTATGATTAAAGTACTTAAACACGCTCTGTTTTATAAAAAAAAATCAAGGATGTCTCAAATAAATTATGATCCACAAAACAATGTCACCAACAAAAAGCTACCAATGCTTGTCAGATCTAAATACAATATCTGGCAACGTCGGATGAGCCATGTTCTATCTCGACAGAACACGGGATGTTAGAAGTTGGTTAGCTTCAGACCACATGTTCTGATAGTGATGAGTACTAAGGACTCAAAAGTTCAGGAGCCAAAAAATCTTGAAAACTATTTTGAGCAAGATTTTCAGAAAATAAAGTTAGATTCCAAAACATTCAGTATTGTTGCAATGGCTCTACCTAATGATATATATGATGGCATGTTACACTGTAACAGTGTAAAGGAATTGTGTGATGTTTTGAAAGCACAGTTTGGTAGGACAGAAGATGTCATTGAAAACAACCATGAAATTTTGAATCAACAATATGAAACATTCAGTCATGTTAAAGGGGAGTAATTAACTCAGCAATTTGAGAGATTCAATTGCTTAATAAGTACACTAAAATTGGTGGGACTAACTTAACAATTTGAGAGATTCAATTGCTTAATAAGTAAACTAAAATTGGTGGGACTAACTTATCCTAAAACAACTTTAAGTCATAGGTTTTTAAGGTCACTACTAGACAAATGGGACACTATAGCGATTGTTATGAGAAACTCAATTGGATTTAAGGACTAAAGTTTGACTCGACTTCATGGTTAGCTCTTGACCTATGAAATAGAGCTTAACCAGAAAAAGAAGCTCTAGGATTATGAAAAAGTGTTTGATGACTATGTCTTTCATAACACATCACTTCTGAGTTAAGGAATCATCGGGAGGTAGTAAGGATCAGGGTTATGATCATTTCATTGATAAAACATTTCTGTTTAACATTGATAATTATTCTCCCAACTATGCTTTCACAGCTAGTGGTGATATTCAAGCCTCTGAAAAACTTGTCCTTTAGGTATAATAATCTTCATCATTTTGACCCCATTGACTTAGAAGAAATGGACATTCTGCATCAGTTAGCTCTACTCATTGTTAGGACAAGCAAGTTCTATAAGAAAACTAGTAGAAAATTTCTAGGGTTGCATGGAGGGTCAAAACTTGGGTTGGATAAGTCAAAGATAAAGTGTTATAAATGTAATAGGTTGGGTCATTTTGCTAGGGAGTGTAGGAGTCAAAACATTACACACATGATAACCTATCCAAATCAGAGGCCTCAAACCAACACACAATAAAAATCTTATCATTATCCATAAAACCATTGTTCCTATGTAGTATGTTCAAACCACTATTCCACAGATTCAGTAAGTTCAAACCCTTGTTACCCAGGTACAAGTACCACATGTTGTACCATCCTCTGCACCTGCAGAGACCAGTCAATAGAGCTTCTTCACTTAAGGCTTTGTTGATTGAATCAGTTTGCCAGATTAGGGGATTAAATATGATGATATAGTCTCTGAGTCTGAAAATGTGACTAATATAGTCTATCGGACCGATGGAATGCCAATGATTGTGAATGCAAGTGTGATTGTGCATTGATGGTTGTTGTTAAGGTATCTCCTCAAATCCTAAAGGATTTATGTTCAAAAACTTGTGTGATTGCTTTTGAAAACATTAAAGAGGTGAATGAAAATCTAAGATGATGAAATAAAGTTTGAAAAACTTACAAAAGAGTTAAAATAAAAAATATTTGAAAATCTTACATGAGTTTTAAGTTAGTTCGTGATGTTATTTTGTTACAAAAACATTATATGTTTTAGTGTTTTTAGAACTTGTTTTGGATGAAAAACATAAAGAAACATCTAATACACCTAAAAATGGTTATGAACCTCATAGTATGACTAATGGAACTATTTGAACATGAAATATTATATCAAAATGTAATGAGGCTAAAATCACAAAAATAAAGTTGTAGACTTTAAAAAAACAGGTATGAACAAATGGACTCCAAGACTTAAATAAAACATGTTAGTACGATTAAAAGACCATGTAAGACTAACAAAAGTGCTGGATAGTGAAAAGAACACTTATTGTAAATTTTGACATGTTAAAGTTTACTAGTCTTGGTAGAAATCGTCAATTTTGTAAGTCTTTGGAATAATATGTAACTTTTGTAAAGATAGAGGTTTGAAAACTAACTTTGGAAAGTCCACGGGTGTAAAATGTGATTTTGGAAACTTTATTTGGAAAACGTAACTTTGGAAAGTAAAAGGTTAAGAATGAAAAATTAGATTCTAAAAGGGGTGCTTTTGTGAAAGTGAGGAAACTTACACAAATATTTTATATTGTAAGAATGATATTTTTAGTTTTATAAAAATATGAAGTTACCATATGTGTTGGAAAAATATAAACACTAACATTTTGTAAGAAAAATGGTAATTTAAATAACTTGGGATGTTTTGTATAGAAATGAGCATTTTTACATTTATGGGGATGTAAAAGTGTTGTAAGAATGTTAGGAATAAAATATCCAAGTTCATATATTTTCGATATATATATATTTTCGAAAGTAGGAAAATATGTAAAACTACAAGAAATATTATTTCCTATATATATATATATATATGTTAAGAAAGCGAAAAAGGGACGAATGTTAATGCAACGAGCTATCGAACAAAGTGTAAAACGAACAAAGTGTAAATCGACGGATAAGTATACAAGTATAACTTCCTACAAGATACGAGTATACGTTATTGCGGCGATTACGGACTAATTATTCCAAGTAAGAAAATATGTATATATTTTGTGAACAAAATATATGTAAGGATTATAAAGGGTGAAAAATATATATGAACACTTTCCTAAGTGTCGGAAGTAAATGGGTGAATTCATAAGAAAGAAAAATAAGTTAAGTATGTTATTATAAGTATATGTATACTTATGCGAAAAATAAATACTTAACATGAAATGAATCTCGTTCGACAAGATCTTCGTATATTTATTTTTATGGAAAAATAAGTATATAATAAAAGTGAGTCGAGTCGGAAGATAAAACGGAATATTAATAAAAGGTAGTAAATATATATCGATAAATATGTTTAAAGATCATGACGTGTAAGGAAACGGGCAATGATCGGGATTCATGATGACGAAACCAAATAAATCATCACCAACGGATCTAAGACTAGGGTATATTCCTAATTAAACGGAATATATTAAACGTGGTGTCTGGAGTTGGGGAAAGACAACTTGCCAGTATGACACGCACTTTGAGACCAGTGCCTTATTAAATTAGGACACATCTAGGGGGTCTCACATTAGACTTGGCAAGGACTATTTTATGATTTCGTGACACGTTTGAGGTGAGTTTTCACGGCCCCTTTTCTGTTTTAATGTTTTTAAACTCGGGGGAAAGATATGTATGTAAGAAAGTATTAAATGTGCGGTAACATGTGAAAGTATGAAATGGTACATAAGATGGGCACATGGGTAACGACAAAGTCACATGGGACGTGAAGTCTCTGCAGTTAACTGTAACCATTTATACAAAGGGATGTAGCCGTAGAATATAGGAATAGTACTATTGGTTCTTGACTAGACCCACCCCGGTTGATTAGCGATCAACACGGAAGGACCATGGGGTGCTACGATATTCTAAAATTAGTTGTTACCCTATAAACAACTTGCGGGGAAATGTAAAGTAGTTTGTTTTGGTTATGGGCTCATGGAGAATCCATCGGTATTAGGACTAGCTACCCTAATGTTATATGTTGCAAATTTCTTATTTCGTTAAACGCACTTATTTACAAATGAATGTTAATTTGTTTGTGTGTCAAAACCTATGAAACTCACCAATATATTTATATATTGACGTTTTCCCTGACATATCCTTCAGGTAACTAAGAATGTAAAGGCGTGCAATGGCTAGGGCGGGCAAAATAAAGACGAGACGGACTTTTGTTAGGGATTTACTAATATTTCCTATGGGATTGGGAAATAGTCGAAAATCCTTATTTTGTTAAAAACTACATTTTGGGACATGTACTTAGGGGCTGTTTGTTTTTTTGCTCAGAAGCACTTCTGACCTCTTTTGTCTGCGCCGCGCAGACGTGCACAGACGTTTGGAGTCTGCAGATTATTTGTTTTTGGAAAACCTTTCACTCAAAAAGGTCTTCCTGACCTCTTCGTGGTGCAGACTTGTTCCAAGGTCTTCTCCTCTTCTCTTTTCCTCACCCACCACCACCACGGTCCACCACCACCATCCACCACCACCCACCACCACCCACCACCATCACCATCCACCACCACCCACCACCACCACCACCATCGTCCACCACCACCACCACGGTCCACCACCACCCCCACCACCGTCCACCACCCACCATCACCACGGTCCACCACCACCACCGTCCACCACCACCACGGTCCACCCACCAACACCACCGTCCACCACCACCATATTCCACCACCACCATATTCCACCACCACCCACCACGGTCCACCACCAGACTGCTGTAAAAAATTAGTTTATTTAAATTTCAATTTATTTCAGCAGCCTATAGACGTTAACAAACAAACAGTCTTCTTCTTGCGGACTACAGACCTTGGTCCACCTCTTCTCCTGCAGATGTCTGCAGATGTGGTCCGCAGACTGCAGACATTTTTCTGAAGAAAAAACAAAAAGCACCTTAAACAAATACTTTCCGCCGCGTGATGAATATTTACTTTCTAAATTATGTGTTTGTTTAATCTTGGCTATGAAACGTTTCTCTTTCGCGTCTACGCCACGTGTTTCCACCGTTGTCGTGGTGTGATAAAATGAGTTTAAGCAACTTCGATCATTGACTAGGCTCAAAGACTTATCTCTTACGAAATTTAAAAATTCTAAGAAACGCAAATAAAATTTTTCTCATTCAACATAAATTAAAATTTTAAAAACCCTAGAAGACAAAAGGGCAATCACAAATATAAAAACATATGATCAGGATTCAAGAAGAAGAGAGCAAACCTTGGTTAATCAAGGACTGTCGTTTGATTAAAAATAGGTTTACAACATACACTATTGGCTGTTAGAGTTTGCGATTAAAAGGAACTAAAGCCGAGCTGATATATCATTAAAGGCACGGCACATGGGCGTAGTCCACTTCAAATATGGATGGGCATTTCACAAATGGGCTAAAAATAGGGTATGGGGTGGACGGTGGGCTTAATCCCACCCTCCATTTTCCTTCTATCCGCCACGAGTGCTAAAGGTTTTAGTACCAATGACGGCAACATTTATAAGGAATGTGGTTCGTCGTGGAAGGTCATGGGTTTGACGTGGCACTCATGGCCACCATGGCACACCGCTTCCTTGATCCTGGTTCTGATATTCATGAGGATCTCCACGATCTTCACGAGCTCCCAACAATATCAAACAGATAGTGAAGGGGATACTGACCACACCCTAAATATTGAAAGAGAGAGACATGAAATTTGATGCCTATATAGCGCTAAGGTAGATGATTATGATGTTGTGATCACTACTGAACACAACACATAGCCTAATAAATATCTTATTCTATGTAAACTTTTTTATACTTTCAAAAAATAAAAAGTAGTTTTCTTCTAGAATGTTTTAAAAAAACTAATGAAAAAAAGGAAATTATTAAGAATGGAGAACTTGTTATATTAAATTTGTTGTAACAATCTTCTCTCTTTTTTCAAGAGTTAAAAATGCAATTTCTGATTATTATAGGAGAGAAAGTTGGATTTTTTTAATAAACATATAGGAGTAAAAGTTATAGATTGAATACGCATGGTGAATTATAAATTCATAAATTGTTATAAATTGATTAACAATGAACTAAAGTTGGATTTTAAGGACATGGTGGATAAGACACCAACCTTTAGACTTTAGTTAAAACTGATTAATAGCACTCTAAAAAGTGGATTAAAAGTTATTCAAGTATGATGGTCAGATGTGAAAAGTTGAAGAATTTTAGTGATTAATTGGACAATTAACCCAAATGAGAATTGACCAATCGATGAATAAAATTGGGATTTAAATCGTCCCAAATACATCCTAAAGGTTTTGAATCATTGACTTGTCATTAAGGGGATAAAATGACATTTTTCGAAGGTATTTAGAAATCATACACACCCCTTACTTAGGATTCATACACCCTGGCCCACATCACACACCAATATATAGGAGGCTGCCACATACCCCAGAATATGATGCACACCCCTAGAATATGACGTCACGGGTGTGTATGTCAATTCTTGTTGAAAAACCCATAATGTTGGAAGTAATTTTGGATAAAGCCTACACAAAATGATAAGTTGTGACAAGTGAATTGGTTTTGATGTATATGAATTGATGATTTGATCAATATTACAAGATATTTTTACTTACGAATGTACTTAATAACTATACTTGTCAAATGCGATTTCACTATGAAATGCACATTCGTATGCGAAAGTTATGAATATTAGCTTAAGTGACATAAACAACTTCATATGTAATTAGTAAAAAAATGTACTATTTTGGTGATGAAATTTTGATTAATGTGATAATATTTGATGAAACATTGATATAGACTTGGAGCTAAAATAAATATTATGTATTATGAAATACATTTGGGGATTCAATTAAATTATCTTATTTTAAAACATTAATAAGTAACTAAGTTCTTGAGATAATATTTGATGAAACATTGATATAGACTTAGAGCTAAATCAAAAATATAATTATTAAGAAATACACTGATATAGACTTAGAGTTAAAATAAATATGATGTTACAGAACCTACCGATGTCACGTAAAAAGATGATCAAATAAAGATTCAATTAAGATTAACTTTATTTAAAACACTTTGCTTATGTAATCTTTAACAAATATTGTTCGTGCATATATAGTCACAAATTGTGAAATGTACTCTTTATTTTAATAAAAAAAATATGAGAACTTGATACAGACTCTAAATATAATTATTGTTATTGGTGATTGATGAAAGTCCTAGTCTAAAATTGGGTGATCTTAAAATATACCGAAAATAATGCTTATTGGTTGTGCATCAATATTGTTTGTAACAAAGAAACATGGCAGTATGCTACCAAGAATTGAACAAGGTTGCCATCAAGATATGTATTCATTATCTAGGATTGATAATTTATTTGACAAGAGTTACAATATGCTAGCTAGTTTCTTAAGATTGATGATGATGTTGATGATGGTGATGATTAAAATAAATATTACCTCAAAAGACATTCTAAACTATCTATGCCTTTTGGTTCACTATTGCACCAACAAGTTATATGCATCCAATGAATAGGGTGTTTAGACTCTTGGAAAAGTAGGTGGTCGTGTTGACCCGGTGGTGTACTTTGGTGACAGCGGCTTGCTGGGCCTTTTTATTTATATATAAAGTCGTTTGCTGTTAAAAAAAAGTGTTGTATACAATATTGATATTGTTCTATTCCCAAAATACAAATGATCACGAGATATACCGGCACGAGGTTTTAGAAACTACGCAAAATAGAGAAGAGATATGTGAAGTTTTCTAAGCATTAATGTTAACTTCATGAAGTCTGATTTTTGGGTCACGTGAATATTAGATGAATTCGTTCAATTCCATATAAAAGTGGATGCCATTGTGAAGCGGGATAAAACAAGGTGTCATCAGAATTAAGAAGTTTTCTTAAATAGGATTGTTTAATACCTTTTAAGACAACAAAGATGTTGATCAGTTTGAATGGAATATGAGCTAAGCAAGGTTTTTCAAACCTTAAAAAGATAGACTAAGTTAAGCTCTTGTGTTAGTTTTGCATGAATGGACTCATGATATGGTGATATGTTGTGATGTCTTCTGCCTTGGCTTAGGATGCATTCTTTTTCAACCACGAAAAGTTATTACGGTCATATGCTTCACGACAATTAAGGATCATGAAGCCAATTATGGACCCTCTGATTTGAAACTAGCCACAATGGTACTGTTATTCAAGATAGGTGACAATATCTATATGTACTATTTACACATATCATAGTAGTTTCAAGTACTTGTTTCATAAAAAAGGCACAATATGAGATAAAGAGGATGGTTAGATTTGGTGAAAGTGTAAATGTGAGAAATTATACCACATGGGGAAGAAAAAGTGTGTTTTTCATTCTTTGAGCTAGAAAGTTAGTCTTTATTGCAATATAATCAAGGTAATGAAGTAGGTGCTTACACATAAATTGTTAACAAGAGCTGAGAAAACTCGAAAAAGGTTATTAAAGACAACAAACTGAAGGAATACTTTAGCGAGTACAAGACCTTTTTTGAAGATTCTCGAGGGGTAAGGAAAGGTATGGAAGAGTTTGGATACCGTTTCAAGTGTAGTCAAGCAGCACACTTTTACTCGTCGAAGCTCTAAAATCAAGATTTTCATTCATCTAGGCGTAACTAAGATGTACTGAGACCTCAAAATAGATTTAATCATATGTGGCAATGTATGAAGAGAGACATAGCAAAATATTTTTGCAAAATCCCTAACATTCTTTCACGCTAAGTTAAACAGGAAAAAACATACGAAAAACTGCAACCTTTGAAGATTTTGACGTTGAAGTGAGAGAACATAAACTATGGATATGGTGACAAGCCAGAAACAACGATGATCATGATGTTACCTGGGTTTGGATATACACACTCTTTGACAAAGATAACATACTTACCATTTCGTTTCTAGGGAAATTTCAAGAAAAAAATAGGTGCATGTGATTAAAATGGGTAAACTTATCATCCTAATACGGATGATCAAAGTAAGAGTACGATAGGAAATTAAGTAACCATGTTACCATTATGTGTAATGTAGTGAAAAAGACTAAACTTTTGTATGTGTGATATATGTGCACAAGTGTACAAGTAACCTAGTGCTAATAAAGTACATACTAAAATGTTAATGTATATTCTTTAACTAGATATGCACATAGTAACGATAAGTTACTCCTCGACCTCTAGAGAATGCACATCATTTAACACACCAAGATATCATTGGGTTAAATTCCCTTCGTTAGATGTTTGAAAAGCTATATTGATGAATAACTTGTTCAAAGTGTGCAAATTGTGGTTAACTGACACATACTTCGTCCCCTTGTTAAAATGATTATATTTATAGGCTTGTATAACTTGAAGAATTTAATTTGACTATTGACGTCCTAAAATGTATGAACTGATATTAAAATGATATTAGATATACGAGGAGTATGTAAAGAAATTATTAAGAAACTTTTTTATGTAAATTTGTTAATGGTTAAGTTTTTCGATATTTACTTGGTAATTTGATTAACAACCGTACAAAACAAACTATATGGGATGCTTATTATTTAATGTAAAGATGAATACAATTGGAGACCAAAAACAAGTTGGGTTTTGGATCAAATTAAGCGTTGGCAACATTTAGTGATGCACTATAAGTCGAGTTATGGTCTTTGGTTGTTTTCATACGTACGATAAGCCTACAACAATTTTGTGCAACCTGAGTAGTGCATGACTTGATATTTGTAGTAAACTTTTTTATCATCTGTTTAATCGTTTTAAGTTTATATTTTATAATATGGGTCGTTTAACTTACTTCTATTCACTTAGTAAACGCGTGTTGTGTAGTTTTAGGTGAATGTTCCACTTCCACACAAGAACATAACAAGACAAAGTAACTTTTGAAACTATACTTTGAGATCGACTCGTCTACCCTTTACTCAAAGCTCATTTTTATGAAGGCGACAACCACTAATATATAGAATGAAAACAACACATAATACATACCTTACTAAATATAAATATAATTGTTAAACTATTACACTAAAGTACATTTACACATACCAATCATAGAAAACTGACCATGGTCAAACCATGACTTTGCTTATAGAGATACAATATTACAGTATAGTTTGTGACAGTCAAGTATGAGAAGCCACATATGGACTCGGCCCAGTTTAAGCAATTGGGCTTATAGAGCTTCAAGGCCCACAAAAACTAGCCTAAAACAGTAATAGTGAAAAAGATTTTATGATCCTGTAAATATTAACCATCCTACAATCTTTCACCATAAAACTGTAGATTGGAGTAGGAATGCTTTTTGGAAGAATTGTTTGTCCACAAACTCTGTTAGCTTCATTTTGGAGGTTAAGTTGTGAGGTTGTATCCATCAAGAACACGCGCGTATGTACTCTTTTAATCTGCACAAGATTTGTGTGTACGGTCATGGATATACCCAATGAGGAAAGCATGTTTTCAATAAGCGTTTCGAACATTAATGTTGATTATTGCGACTTCAAATCGCCATAGTATAAACATATCTTTTATACTTATGGTCATGTGCACTTAGTATAACATTTTGTAGTTTAAATAATGTTATTATATACAGATTAATGCTTAAAGATTAAACATAAATCACTTACGATTTGTTTACGCTGTTTCCAGTAATCAATTTCTCTCGTTGGTCGAGTTTTTTAACCTTCAACAGGCCAAAGAGAACTTGGAAGCCAAAAATGCACAAAATAAATATGATATCATAGCTGGACCCTGAAAGGAACAAAAAATACATATGATATCATATTAAACAACATACTGAAATCCAAACACTAAAGTACCAATATTTTATATGAAATCTAAAATAAAAAATTAAAACTAGTGCTTACTCTTATTGAATTGATATATAAAATAGTTGCCAGGTTGACTAGGCTTCAGCAGCTACAGCCTGTAAATTAGACAACAGATGGAAACAGCAAATAAGTAAGTCAACAATTAGGAGATATACTAGAATTTTATAATTCCATCTGATTGAGCACAGTGGCGAAGCTTGACCCGAAATTTCGGGGGGTCGGAACTCACTAGTTTCGGGGGTCGAAACCGTATATACCAAAAAAATTCTATACGAATACTATATAATCGGAACTTCTGAGCGAAAAATCCAAATGCGGGGGGGGAGCTCCTCCCGCCCTTAAGAGCTGCGCCAATGATTGAGCATAAGCATATACAACACTTCAAATTTTTGTAAGACTATGGGGAGTGGGGGGGCTATGGTTGGGACGTGAGTTGCCATGTGGCACATGTGGGGTCTACAAAATCAAGTGTTCAAAAGGTAGGACGGGCTTGAGTTTGGGCTGGGGTTTAAATATTAAAGGTTATTTATTTCTAAAAAAAAGAACCAATCGCGTTGCAGCCACCTCATCCACCCCCGCCCCACGCCATGAGATTCTCCCAGCCCAAGGGCCACGCCGGCCAGGGTGGTGTTACCGGCGTTATTCTCCTCCCACACCCCTTTTCACGCTTCCACTCCCCACACTTTAAGAGGTGGCAAAAAGAGCGGTCAAACGGGTCGGGCCACTGCCAACACTTTTATCCATTTTTTGTACTTTTGTGTATAATTAATTTACAAAAGATGATTACAAAAACTAAATTATTCAAGTAGTAAGATAATTTTATTAATAAAACTTACACTTCCAATGGTTTTCTGAACAGCAGCAACGCGTTGAAACGACCTCTCAGACTCTAATGCGCGAACTCGTAACTTCAAATCACCTTGTTCCTGAATCAATTAAGCAACAAAAACCAAGAAAAGTGAGAAAAAACTAAAAAGTTTCGAAACCATGTCAGCTGGTCTAAATGTATACTCTAGAAAGATATTTACCAAGCGCTCGATAATTCCAGCAAGTTTTCAACTCTGTCAGCTTGTCTAAATAAGTTATAAAATGCGCTTGTGATTGTCTATCCAGTCTTTTTCTGAAGTCCTGTAATAGAAAGATGTTGGCAAATTAAATGAGTTTTAAAATACCGAAAGGATAAACATAACGAATGGTTTGAATATAAAACCTTAACAACCACTTCAGCACCAGCTTCACGAAACCTTAGCAGTTCCAGTGCATATCTAGAAAACACAGAATTTAAATGATAAAACATATCATTATCAGCATAAGATAGATTTCTCAGAGGTGGAAAAATGCACAGGTTGGTGGGATTGGTTCGTGTCAAAACGGGCAATTTTGTGATATGGCTTGAAAATGGATTCAGGTGGCAATTTTGATCATAATCTAATATTTCGGTATAATGATTTAGGATGTTTTTATGCAATAAAAAATACACTATTGGCAAACTTTCGTTGACTTGTTTCCTTTTAGCTATTATTTAGCTGACCCGTTTAGAGATAAACATAACGTAAATTGACCTTGTTAATAAGTAAATGGGTCAAAATTAACACTCACGGTTTAGCGATTTCAGTAATATCGAAACGGGGGTCGAGACCTTCCCAATGCCATCTAACACTGTAAGATACAAGAAAACAC
>JAUTDX010002438.1:0-34365 GCA_030844895.1 Ambrosia x helenae | reverse complement strand
TGTGCATTGGGATTTGGTGGACGTGTTATAATTCATTGATGGGTGCGGCTTGTATGGCCACTATATGTTTTTACAATTATATATGCTATCAGCCTATCTTTACCAGACTGTCATCCCTCTTATTTAATGTGTACAGAATTTTAAATGCGCAGCATTTTAGCAGAGACACGACAATGTGTTTAGGCTCTAGATTAGGCTTTCATGACGTGTAAAGAAAACCTAAAGGTTCAATTGCACATCGTCAATCATATGCTATAAGTTAGGTATACGACTTAACCCATATGTAATCCTAAGCTAGAAAAGCGTGATTTACTTTTATAAGCTAGCATTGATTCTTTAAATACTATAGACATCATTTCGCAAGTTTGCCAGATGCAAAGATTCGTTTAACTACTTTTAAATTCTAATTCATCCAACCCCAAGTGCAAAATCCCTAGAAATCACATACGTAAACCATCATACAAAGATCCTCTTAGTTAAGTATAATAATGATATGTAAAGTGTGGACTTCTTCATGGATAAGCTGGTAAAAATAGTTATTATTCTGCTATACAATAGTTAGCTACTGTTCCACAGCAGAAGCCAGTTGTGAATAGAAGACAAACCTGGAAGAATCAGCATCACTAACAGAGGCTTTTGCGCGGTTTCTACGTCCTTCAAGTACGGCATGCAGTTTACATAACTGATCATTGGTGTCTTTATTTCAAAAGAGAACATAATTAACCTTGCAGGACACTAAGTAACTAAAAATACAAAGACACTCTTTTTTTTCAAAATAGGCATCCTACCTCATCTGCTACATAATCAGTTTCGGTGTTATCTTGCATTTCAATAGTCGCCCCATACCATGTAAATATCTGCAGTTCCAAATTAAGACAAATGAAATGAGCTTAGGAAATACAACAGATGAAATGCTGCAATGTTCAAAATGTTATTACAAAAAAAAAAAAAAAAAAAAAATATGAAACATGGAACATATGCGTTTACAGCAAATTTCATTCTTGGTGGAAAGATGAGCCAATTTTCAGGCGGCATCTCAGTGCCAAATATCTCAGCGGTCCCGTTAAGTAGCCTGAGACGGAGAGAACTATTAACATTGACTTCAATTCTGAGTTCACTCTCTTTCTCCAGTTTCACCTGCTTCATTGCAGGAGAACTGCCTACAGCTGGACCTGAAGTAGCACCTCCGTATGCCATAAAGGACCTTATGTTCTAACAATAGTTTTGTATGCTGATCAAAAACCTTCAGATTCTTCTACTTCTGCTTGAAAAGGCTAGAATCTTAATACATATAAAAATTTCAAGGAATACATATTAGACTATTTTTACCCCTTACTGACGGTAGTCTAGTTACATAAGGCAGGAAAAAGGTTGACTTTCTCTTTTCGTGTAATATAGCAAATTTAATGTGGCTCGAGCTTTTATGTGCTTAAACTTTGTTTCTTAAAATATAAGCTTTCATTGCAAAAACAAAAGTCCTGTTTTAATGACAAAGCTATAGCTTTCAATTTTGAGAAAATAAACTCGGTGAAAGCACATTACACAAATACCCTCTCACAAAAAATCACATACCTAGTATCTTAATGCCATTTTCCAGTTTTCGGCCACCACTACAAGTCTACACCTACATTGTTCCAAACACTTGTTTTAAAAGCTAATGACCACAACTCATAACTCAAACTAAAAGATACATCGAATTGCTAAGTTGACAGGACAGCGACGCCAGTTAAAATTTGCCATACATGGCCTACGTCTACGTTACCAAGTTCAATCATCATTCATTCATCACAACAGTACTAACACTCACTCTCTAAGATGCAATACTGCATTTATGTGCATACTGATACATACATACTTTTAAGCTATATATACACACCATCATTGTCGATTAATTCAATCACTAAATTATATATGGTTAAAGAGAGATATAAAATTCAAAGGAAATAATATACAATGAACACAATCTGCACTAACATCATAATATTCAGATAGTTCATAGCTCAAATTGTGAATTTGATTCGGACAATTATAATATTAAAAAATGTGTATCAATATGCAAAGCCCTAACCTACAGCTCAACTTAATCAACATGGATATTAAAAAAATTGAGTATGAATAATCAATCAAGATAGTAGCTGAACAACAAAGGAGTGTTTTTTATAATGAAGAATCGAAAATGCATTAGCAGATAAATAATATAATCAAAAGGATACTAACCTGAAATAAGGGTTTAGGGATCTGAAATTGGAATTTGTTTGGGGTAAACGAAAGAAACTCAATTTATATGTTTTGAACTTTTATGTTGAATGAAAGGGGTAAAGTATAAGCATATGTGTCAAAGCGCCTACGCGCAGTCACACTGTGTTCCTCAATTTCATTTAACGGAAAAAAAAAAAAAAAAAGATTTGAAAGGATGTTTGAAAAAAATTATGTTTCAGAGTTTTTTTAAAGTGAAAAAATGAAGGGAAATAGAAGGAAAATTTTGGTTCATTTCCTTTATTTTTTCATCTTTCTAAATTGAAGAGATTTGGAAGGAAATGCTATTTTAAACATAAAATCCTTATTTTCCTCTCCATTTCCTTAAAACTCGGGAACAGATTAATTAAATCTTTTCTTTCCACTCACGTTCGTTTCCCTCCTTAATTATCTTTCCATTCTCTTCCTTTATTTGTTAAACTTGGGGAACATAGCGTCAAGGCTCATAGGCCGAGCCCGGAGCCTAGGCGCAAGGCGCATAAAAAAAACGAGGGTTTTTTACAATTAGGCGCATAGTATAAAATACATTTTTTGGGGATTTCTAGAGATGTTTTAGGCTTGTTTAGGGCTACTTTAGGATGTTTTAGGGTTGTTTAACACTTGTTCATGACTCATTTAGGATGTTTTAGAGGTTTTATGCAACTTTTAGCCTGAATTTAGCCGGAAATCAGCCCTGATAGTGCGCCTCAGTGCCTAGGCGTGCGCCTTACAAGGCGCAGCGCACTTGGTGCACATCGAGCCTAGGCGCGCTTTTGACAACTATGAGTATAAGTACTTAAACCGAAACTGATATTTGGTAAACCGTGTATTGTCACAGGATTATAATGTATCTTGGAGATTAGGGGTGGGTTTGGTTGTATCGTTAATCATAGCGTAGCGTAGCGTAGCGTGATTCTAGGCAGTGGTGAAGCTTGAAGATCACATCGATGGGGCCCGGACTTATTTTTTTTCAATCGGTAGGGACCAAAAGATCAAATCGGTGGGAGCCAGACTCAACTCACACTTAATTTACCTACGAAAAATGCAAACTTCCACCACTACGCCAAAAAACGGAGGGGGCCGGGGCACCCCCTGGCCCCAATGACGCTTAGCCTATGATTCTATGAGCTTAGACTCTCTCTTACACTGGTAGGATGCCTATAAGAGTGATTTATATTTGAGTATTTATTGTTTATGTTGTACTTTGATGACATATATACCTTGTTTTACATATGTGACGCTCTCACTGTTTCTCTTATTATAGTAGCTCTCTATTACTCTTTTAGTGTTGTTTGCTTGTTGATTGTGTGTTATGGCGCCGGGTTTCTCTGGAAGCAGCCTCTCTATCCACAAGGATAGGGGTAAGGTTTGCCTACATCTCACCCTCCTAGGCCCTACTCTTAGCTATGCTAATTATGAGATTTACTAGGTAAGGTTGTTGTTGTTAAAGATTATACATTTAGTTACTCCTAAAATATATAATAACTAGTGGGTTATCATTTGTGTTTTTGTGACGGGTTTGAAATGTAGATAAAAATAAGTAGATTGTAAACGTGACGATAAAAACAGCCATGTTGTATGATGAGCCGCGGTCGTCACGGGTCATGCAAAAACCTAAATAACCTAGGTAGCTAGGGTAAGTAGGGTATCGAATCCAAGGAGCATGTGGTTAGCGTCACACTAGTGGTTTGTTTATCTAAGTTATTTACAAAACAAGTATGCAAAACATTATGAAGTCGGCTTCTTATGATTATAAAGGCAATGACCATTCCAGGATCCGTTTTCCCTAAACACTTATGCAAAAATTCCCACTAGAAAGAGTTACATAGACATAACTCGTGCATAAACAATTGTTGTGATAAAAGGGAACAAAGTACTCGGATTATATTAATGCGAGGTTGTTTCCCGATGACCAATTAATCAATTAACCAACCCAAATCCTACCCGCAATATCTCGGTTGTTAGCAACACCAAGAACGTACGATTAAGACTAAAAATTGATAAAGTAATTAACAACTACAAACAATTATTCAAACACCACAATAATCAAGCAAACATACTAGATTATCATTCTAGAAATTCATAGGAACATACATAAGAGTTCAAGAAAAACTTCACCAAAGAATGGTCACCAAGAGTTCTAGCCAAGCATAGGATGGAGAAACTTGGAAGATTGACCTTGAAGATCTTGGATGATGATATGGAATGGATTGAGATGATGAAAAACCCCCAAAAATCGCCTCCTTAATCGTCCAAATCGCCCTAAGGCGGCTGGTGAAGAAGTTAGGGTTGCAAGATCAATTTTCGGGTGTTTTTAAAGCTTTTTGCGTCAGACCCCACCGTAAGATACGATAGGTACCGTACTATACGGTGGCACCTGGGCAGTTTCGCAAATTTCTTGTTTTCTTCATAACTTCTTTGTTTCAACTCCGTTTTCCTCCATTTTCGCGGCCACGTCTTCGTATTTCCGCCCTCTTTCACATCATCAAATAATATCTTCATTTATAATCCATGTGTTTTCTCTAAATTAAATCAATCCTCCATAGTTTCTCCCGTGTGCTTGATTCTTCAAGATTTGGCTTGTAATTTCGCTAATTTAGCACATAAAGCTTGTCACTCCTCATTCTCGGATAAGTACCTAACTCCGGGTGAAACTACACACAAATAAACAAAAAAGTACAAAATTAAACTATAAAAATGTGATCCTTTCGGCATCACATCATTGTACTGTACTTTTGAAAGTCGTGGAAAAGTTGTTATCCAAACAAAATTTATATGAAAACGTATATAAAGACAAACACGAAGACCGTGCATTGTACTGGGTGGGTTAAACATAGATAAGAAAACAAATCGCACTTGTGTATTTAGGGATAAGCGTTGGCTTGTTTAAAAAATAAAAAGTTTTAAAGAATGTTTGAAATAACCGCTCAATTTAAAAACAACGTTACAAAATTCACTCGAAACATAGAAAAAATAACTCGCATGAAGCATTGATACAAATACCGAAATCCATAAACAATCGCGTTACATAAAATTCATTAAAATCGGAAAATGGTAACTTTAATAAAATCAGAAGTTGTAGTGTAAATCGGTTAAAGAAAAGAAAAAAATATACCAACTAAACTACAACGAGTGTAAACAAAATTAAACTAAAGTGTAGGGGTAAAATAAATATATAAATTTTAGAGGCCTTATAAATTATTTAAGTAACACTAATTAACAAATGTGTTGTAATAGAGTTTTAAAGTTGTCATATGTATGTGGATTGTACTCACTAATTTGCAACTTATGTATGTATATATGATTGTACCATGAGTTTTATGGGTTGTACCTACATTTTCTTTTTTATTTTTTTTATTTTTATACTTTTAACCCAAACTTTTACATATTTTACAATTTAACCACAACTTTTTCACTTTCAACTTTAGTTTCTTAATACTTTTCATATTTTACATTTTTCATGTTACGTTGTGGTCTAAATTTTGCAAGTTAACAAGCCACAACACAGGTGTATGGTTCAAAGCTTTTCGTATATTTTCCCATCTAACGGTCATCTCATAACAGGTTATTGTTTTATGTGTTTTACGGTTCTCTTGTGTGGTTAATGCTTTTATATTTACTGTTTGTTTGGTTTTATTTTTTCTATTTGTTTTTATTGTTTTTCTTTTTTATTTTCTTTTTTATTTTCTTTTTAGTACTTGATTTTCGGTGGGGTGGTCGTTAGCGGTGTTGTACCTATACTTTACATGGTTATATGCCCTCGCCGTAACGTGCGGGGTAAAATACTAGTTAAATATTAAAGATTAAGGGTGTAATAGAAAATAAACCATAAAAATAACTCACATGAAGCGTTGCGTGCTTTTTCCCCTTTTTTGTGTATTGACATTGATAGTCATATAAACATAACATGCCATATTATTCAACCAAAATGTAGCATGAGTTAGGTTACAACAGATATATTTACATATTCAAAGTCTAGTTTGGTTAAAGTGCAGCAAAGGGTGTTAGTATATATAGGCCCTTCTTAATAAGTTTTAAACACAAAAGATGGTAACAGCTTGATGTTAATTCGTGGGGTTAACTTGCAATATCACCAGGCTTGGTACTGTGGTTTTAGAATCTGCATTTAAAAGTGTGTGTTAGTCTTTTGATATTATTATAAAGATGCATTTTGTTTTATAAGTTAATACCTTGTAGTTTCAAGTTAATACCTTAGTCTTAGCTTTAAGCCTTAACGAAATAAATAATGTAAACTATTTTTTTAAGCTACGATTAAAGTAATATCAAATCAAATTTTATTTTCCAATTAGGTTGTAGTCTAACGGTAGAGGGAACAAACCCTCTTAGGGAAGGTTGGGAGTTCGAATCCCACAAATGGTGAAAATATAAATGGGTGAAAGTTTGGCAATTAAAAAAAAATGTTTCATAACAAAAATAAAAGTTAAAAAGGAAGTCAAAATCAATAGTAAAAAGCAAAAACAACAAAGTGTGAGCCCTCCTCATTTCATCTTCTTCATCCTCTTTAGTCATACACTCATTAATAAACCTGCAATTTTTTTATCCAACCATTTCATTTTCCTTCATTAATTCTTAACCTCTCTCAACATTTGTTTACTTTCTGTTTTATATAAACTACCCTTCACATTGATTAACAATTTTGAGGCTCAAACATACGAAAATCCATCCAATTAAGGAAATCACTGTCAAGAAAACTTGGATTGCCAGAGGGTCAATGTGCCCTCGAAAAATTGGGCCCGGGCGGGAGTCCTCCCCGCACCCCTTAAGGGCCGGCCCTGAGTGAACGCCTAGCAAAACTAGTACTATAGTTTTTCAAGGCTGGGGTTGCAGATTTGGGGGTTGAGGATGATGTTGTGTTGGGACTTGGGTCTATAACTGACTGTGTGCCAACATAGGCTACTGTTGATGATGTTTTTTGTGTTGGGAGTGAGACTTATAGTTGCCTGTGTTGTGACATATGTTGCGTTATTGACTGTCCAACATGTTGTGCCAGTTTTTTTGTCCTTTGAGCTTGTATTTGCAGCTGTAGCTCTTTGTATTTAATAGCCTGCAACAATGACTCTACATTTGGATTTGCAACCATTTCCTCGCACAAAAGTTGAAGCAGTTGTGTTGCGGCTCGATTAAAAATTGTAGCTTCAAGTGTCTCAGTGTTATCTGAGATGGTAGCCTGAAGTCGATACCTGTGTTAAAATTGTTTTAGTCAACAGTATAAGCCATAGACCATTGTTGACCAAGAAGTGAAAGCATATCTTAAAGCACGTTAAACTAATAATGTTTAGACCAAGGTTTTGAAGACCGGATCGGACCGGCGGTCCGACCGGTTCAACCGGGGTTCGCCTAGTATAACGGCCCGATCACAGGAAATCGTCAACGTTTCAAAAAACCGGGCGGTCCGATGTTTTTTTCAGATTCGGCAGTTCGGTGAGTCAGCCGGTTAAACCGGTAAGTAAGATGAATGGTGAATATTCCAGAAGAAACAACGTTTCAGTGTTTAACATCCCTTCACTTTAACTTTTCAGATCTAAACGTGGAACTGTGGAAGCTCAATATGTAACAACCCGACCAGGTAGGGCCTGGACGAAATGACAGATTGGTAACAGACTTGCACAACGGAAGCAACGACGACTAATAATTAATACTTATACAACTTTTGGTTGCAAAATAATACAAATACAATCTAAAAATACAACTAAGTCTAATGCGAGGACGAAGCGCGGCGGTCGTCGAAGCAGTGTAATCTCTTAGTCGATCCAATCTCTATCCTGCATATCACTAATCCGCATCTAGCTATCATATACCTCATCTTCATGATTCTCCAAATGCAGTACCTGAACACATGCTTAAAAGAGTTTGGGTCAGCAAATATGCTGGTGAGTCCATGTAAGTATTTAAGTAAACCCAAAACAGTTTAACAGTTCAAAACACACAGTGATGTACAAGTCACACCTCAATCCTAACAATGAATCCATCTACTCCCTTTATGGATTCCTATGGCAAAATATATGCCACAACGGTCCGCAGACCTCAGTGGAGGGTTTTCCGGGCTTCCGGATCCATTGTGCGTGGGGGATTCCCCAAGTAGTACTACCCATATATCAAGTGGCCCAACTCCCTTGGGTTAATGAGTGTGAATCTGGTTTCGGGAGTACCTTGTCACATCAAATAAGTTTACCACATCACACTGGTTTTATACTGGAAGCATGTATTCACCCCAAAACAGTTTTAAAACAGAAAAGAGGGGACGGTTCACGAGACTCACCTGGAAGCAATGCACATGAATAATTTACAATAAACGAGGTGCTTGATGTCTGGTATTGGTACGCTTCTGGTCGTATCCTAAGTTGACAAATAATTATTAGTGTCAGCTTTATTTATAATGGTTACGCGTGGGGACAAGCTTGAGCGTATGGTTTCTACTCATTACCGTTCCATGTTTGGTTCTAAAGTAATATTTGTTCCAAGGATCTATCCGTTCGTATTTGTTAGACATTAGATATAACCATGTACCAACCTTACATGCCAATGTCTAGCTCTAATATTCTTGTGTCGCGTTTAGTGCTTTAAATCTTAGGTTCAACATCATTCCTATAATCTTATTCAATATATATACGGGTTCATATACCTTGTAGTGTGTTTGTTCTAGTCGAGTCCGAGCCTTAATCGTCTTAACCATATCTAAGTTCTTGTTCCAATATTAATCCAAATCTAGGAGTCAATATTTAGATATAAGTTCATAATTAGTACACGTCACTTATTTCTTAACTTGAATTTTATGTCCTACTATTGTTATGTCTAAACCTTAAGCTCTTAATGTTTAAGTCTTTATTCAATCATCCAAATAATTGTTAACAATGTATCTTATAATCCGAAATTCCAATCATCCCAAGCTAGTAGGCGTGTTCGGTATTCCATCTCAAGCTCCCAATCGTTGTATGCCCCTCTAGTCCAAGGTGTCCATCCCCAATATCCAATTCAAGGTATATATGCTAATGTCCGAAGTTGTTAACACGCTCGTCAAGTCCCACACGCAAAGGTAATAATATATAAACATTTAAAACTAAATATCTATAATCGCAAAGTCATCGGGTTTCGGTTATACCTCTCGTCCATCTACTGTACAGGTTTATATAAACTAGTGCCGCGTCGGTTGACGGTGTTGACTCCGGTTGACCGTTTGTTGACTGTTAACTCGCCTCTGTGACTTCTGTTGACCGAACATAAACGACTTCTCGACTTCTGTCCAACTCAACCATCAACCGTTAAAACACCATTGACCACCGTGACCCTGTCTCTATTATCGCCATCATTCGGGTCCCAACTACAACCGTATCCTTCCTGTGCACCCTCACCCGAGACAATCTGTTCCAAAACTACTACTTTCTGTTTACCATCGGCAACCCCCAATATAAACAATAATAGTCGCCTCCTTCTAAATCAGATATGTCCATACGGAACCGTCATCTCAAGCTACTCCTTTAATCCAAATCTAATCCTCGTCACAGTTGATATCAACATATCACGACTTTTTTTTTTTTTTTTTTTGAAAGGCTAACTTCAATAAAACACAACCGGGCTATCTCCAAGCCGGAGATACCCACAAAACCAATACATCAAGTTACATCAAAACAACACCAGCCTTTCCAATCAATCCTATCATTTTTAGTTCTACTATTAAACCAAAGAAAACTAATCGCCTTAATCTCTGAGAGCATCTTCATCACATTCACCGATCCTTGTCTGAAAATAACCTCATTCCGTGTCATCCAAATCTTCAACATATCACGACTTAGAAGCTAGTATTAAATAGGAAAAGGGTGGGTTGGGATATAACCTGCTGATTGATGGTGGCTCGGTAACGAAGGCGGCGGCGCCGCTTCGGACCACCACCCAACTCCTCCTCGGTCTTCCTCCGACTCCATTCCTCTCTCATGCGATCTCCTCTCTCTATTTCTATCTCTAGCTCTTTCCTTTTCTTGCTTGTTTATAGTAATCGGTATGTGTGTGTATTAAGAGAGAGGTATGTGTATGTATGTATAATAGACGAGGGAGAGAGTGATTCGTGAGTGTGCAGGGAAACAAGAGT
This sequence comes from Ambrosia x helenae, assembly GCA_030844895.1. Lineage (NCBI taxonomy): Eukaryota > Viridiplantae > Streptophyta > Magnoliopsida > Asterales > Asteraceae > Ambrosia > Ambrosia x helenae. The sequence goes on along the minus strand of JAUTDX010002438.1, from coordinate 24,026 downwards.
GGAAGGGATTTTATAATTAGGGTGGGTAGTGACTCAAACATACGGTGGGGGCATGTGTCACTAGATGGGGGTGACACATGTCCCCATGGTGACTAATCACGAATCGTGAATCGGGTTCGTATCGCGTATTAGTCCAGTCTCGTGACGCCTATCATATAATAAAATTTTATATATAGCGATTCGATTTTCAGTTTCGAACATAATCGTGTTATTTATTGGTTTTAATTAATATAACGCGAAAAAAAATTTTAGGGTCAACTCTGGGTTGTTACACAATACAACCAGTGTCTTCGTCTTCACTCTTCCAAAATATGAACGTTTGAGTGTTGAAGACTTGAACCGTTTATTTTTGTTGGGTGTGTAAATTTTTAGGTAGAAATAGCTTTCTCATTAATGCTTTGCAGACATAAACTACTTTTGAAGTTTTGCAAAGCCTAATGAGTTTATAATTAATTATTATACATAAATCACAATTTATTTCTTTATTTACTTTTATCTTTTATAACTATTAAGTTAAGTTAAAGTTATAATAAGTATATATAAATTGTATGTTATTTTGTATCTTTCATATTTAGTATATTAATTTAATCCGGTTTTTAAACCGGTCCGACCGGTTCGACCAGTGAACCAGTAGCCAAGCCGGTTCACTTTCCAATCCGGTTTTAAAAACATTGGTTTAGACCCATTAGCAAAAGCCAAGCAGGCTAACATGAGCTAACTTTTACATGTGACTAATCCAAACTACTTTAACCTGTTATAAAGATCTTCTATATGATTCCATGGTGGTTTTCTTTCTGAACCAAGAAAAATACCTTTTTGTCCCATTCTAAGAATCAGGTTGATTTGGGTTCAAATTTATGCTTACCCGACTACACCTATTCAGAGTCAAAATAATTTTCACAATTTAACTCGTTGTAAAGATGTTTAGGTCAATTCTAGTAAGAATGCGAACAACAACGATCCAAGACAATATATCTTTAAGCTGACATTTACCCAAACACTGGTGTGCAACCATTAACAGCCGTAAAAACCAACGCAGATACATTTCTCCAACATAAACAATGACTAACACCATTCGAAAACCAAAAACGAAAGCCAAAGAGCAAGAACACGATAGGACGCGAAATTCATACCTGCACAAAAGTCTGGTTTGCGAAGAGAACGGAGAGAAGAGTAAAACGCATGCAAAAGGAATTCTCATTTAGACCATGTGTAGTGGTACAAAAATTTCAAGCCCCTCACTTGGACATTTTTTGACTAGTGGCATGTAGGTCTGTAACACCCCAAAACCATTCGTTCGCCTAACTACGCCATTAGGCGTGATTAGCAAAATATTAACACAAGACTTAGAGAATATAATATGGGTTATATTCTAATATGGAAATAACCTAGTTAATAATATTATGTTTATAAATGAATAAAAGGTGTTGGAAACTAGCTTATGAGTTAGTCTTTTTATTGCAAAATAAACCGAGACTAAACTTGAGGGACCATAGTTGCCTAAATGATAAACTTGGTTTTATCATTATGAAATTTAAAAGAAAAACACACACACACACTTGGTGTGTGTCACGAAAATGATAAGGAGACAAAGTCTCCTTTGCCTACAACCCTAATCAACAAGAACAAGCCCAATCAAGGCCAAAATCAAAGGGGTTCTTCTTGCATGAGCCCTAAAACGAATCACCCAAGTTTGATAAACGCAAAGGTAACTTTTATTTGCCTTAATTTGATGATTTTATTCAAGCTTGAAGTGGGTGAAAATCTTGATTGATTACAAAACGTGAGATTTTTAGTTGTTAGAGGTTTCTCTAGCTTTAGGGAGCCTCAATCATACCTAATTTGCTTACGAATCACATTCTACATGTATGTTTGATTCTAGTCATATGGTTATGCTAATATGTGAAAATTGGGGTTTAACCTCTAGGTTGAAACCCTCTATGTTTAATGATTTAGTTAACTATTAGGAGCTTTCTTAATGAGGAATTTAGGCTAAAAAATCTAAATAACATGATATGGTGATGTTTAGCTAGATGGGTATGCTTTGGCTAACTTAAAACTCATGAAAATCAAGTGTATGTGGTGGGTGCACACCAAGTGTTTGATGAAATGCCTCAATAGTCTTGTTTGCAAATTGAGGTGATAACTTGATTTGGGTAATCATGGAATTACCGGTATATAAAACGTGAAACACATGTTTAAAATATGAATCACACCATACATGAAAAGTTTAGCCAAATGATAATTGGGAAAACGAAGTAATGGTGTGAATAAACTCATGAGATGTGTTAGTTATTGGATATGATGACTAACTTAACTAATCTTATGAGTATAATGAAGGTTGATCTTGTCAAGCTAGGTGCAAGCTTGGATGGAATGGATCAAAGAACAAAACGGGTCAAGCGGATATGAGCCTAAAGTGCAAGTAAATGGGAATGAATACAAGTAAGTTTACTTACACCAATGTACTACAACATAGCTTAATTGTTGAAAACATTAGTCTTAAATCTCGAGTGTGTGATAAAGATAAACCCCAAGGGGTAGAAGCTATTAATGGGTCACCTTATGTGCACTCAATACAAAACATGGTTTATGACCTTAATCGAGACAATGAATTATGACCAAATGGTGAATCCATCAAACGGGTCAATTAGTAAGGATATGTGAGAAATGATGTTTTAATCCAAATGAAATCATTTGAATGAAGCTGTTAAGCATGATGTTAAAAGGGTCAAGTTAGTGTCACTTGTATCATAATAAAAAACTTGGGTAACATAGTATTATGAACTATGAGTCTAAACGGGTCAAATGGTGATGTCCTCACCATGTGAGTCCAACACTTGATGCTTGTATTCCAAGCATTGAGATTCATGAGGTTAAACGGATCAAATGGAAAAGTATTATCATTTGAGTTCCGAGAAATTAATGTGTCTATCTAGAAAGCACGCAGGTAAATGCACTTGCGCATGCACGCTTGATGCTAAGAATCATGGAGGATAACCAAAAGGTATGGATATGGGTCAAGGCCACCCAGTAAGTCCGTAGCTATTTAGACGCCTTCGGGCGAAACAATAAGGGTACTAAATCTACTCACATGAAGTGTGGGTGTCAACCCAGTAAGTTATTTTCATAACTATGTCTAATGCGCGCTAATGTGCTTAGAATTGATTAAATGGGATAATCTTGAGAAAAGGTGGAAATCTAGGTTCGGAAGGACTTAGAGGTTTTTAAATAAGTTATTGAGTCAAAGACAATGGATTTGAAACAAGAAGTGTCGCCATGAACGGCTAAATAGAAAGATTTGGCTATAAGGGGCATTTTTGGAATTTAAAAGGTTACCAAAGGTTGATTCTAAGAACCGGGTCTTAACGACATAATCCGGATGATGTTTTTAGTTAAACAAGAGTCCAATGAGTTAACAAAATCATTATTATGCCTTTTGAATGGTCTAATAAGGTTTTGTATAACTTATGGCCTTAACGGGTCAATTTGGGTAAAAAAAAATCGCTGCACATAATATGCTTCTGACCTGAACTTCAAATATTCATATAAAATCATAGAAAAATCGTTTGGAGGTGTTATTTATACGTCTGGAAAGGTCTTTTAACGAAGAACAATCCACCTTTGAACATGTTCAACTAATTCGGACTTTAAATGGGTCAAAATGGTCAATTACAGCAGCTGAAAAAGAAATCGCTGCACATAATATGCTTCTGACCTGAACTTCAAATATTCATATAAAATCATAGAAAAATCGTTAGGAGGTGTTCTTTATACGCCTGGAAAGGTCTTTGAACGAAGAACAATCCACCTTTGAACATGTTCAACTAATTCGGAGTTTAAATGGGTCAAAATGGTCAATTACAGCAGCTGAAAAAGAAATCACTGCACATAATATGCTTCTGACCTGAACTTCAAATGTTCATATAATAAAACTCGTTAGGAGGCGTTCTTTATATGCCTGGAAAGCTCTTTGAACGTAGCACATTTCTTATTTAAAATTCGAAATCAGATTATGGGTTTTAGAAGGGTAAAAACTGACCCGAACAGCTGCTGCGCCGAAAAGTGCAGCAGTTTATTCTCTTGAAATGGGGCCGTTCGGCCTAGTTTGTTCCGTATCAACGTGTAACGACAATCATGCTAGTCTAAATGTATTATTGAAAATCCACTAACCATTCTTCGTGTAATGGTGCTAGGTACTCACGTGGCGGAACTTCCGGAGCAAAGATCAAGTCGCGAGAAGAACCGAACACACCCGAACGCTCATCAAGCTTCCGCAATAGAATTCAAGAGTCTCCCGTGAAATTGTGAAATCTCATCATATGTTGTAATAGTTAAAATGTAGAAATCAAAAAGTTTGATCACAATAAATTCAAGCTTTTCTTAAATATCTAAGTTTTAATCGGGAGTGGTTTTAAGTAAGGTCAAAACCCGTAGGATTAGGCGTTGATTGCGTGATTACGGGTTAGGGTCTTACAAGGTCCCACTAGGGGCTTGAAATTAAAAAGGGGTGTAATAGTGTGATGTTGCGTGAGTGTGTGTGTGTACAAGGATATTAAAATTGAATTAAAAAAAAAGAAACAAAATAAATTATGGTGGGTGGCTTCTGATTGGACAAAGAGGAGAAGAGCATACGTGGATTAATTGGATTGGTGGATGAAATGGAGTTTGTGGCGTGAAATAATTCACGCTTGAATGGTTAGTGCCCATTTCACTAAGAGGGGCGCGGTGTTTGAGGCGCGAAGGGGCTTGAAATTCCCCTTTTAACGCCCTTTCATACTACCACATGTGGTCTTATATATCATATGCATGATAAAACATATGTTTTCAGAGTACGAAACCTGCCTGGTTTGTCATAAGGCTTGTCTGGATAAATGTGGGGAATATGCGGTCCATTGCAAAGAGTTGTCAGGGTTCAAATATCGCCACGACTTGGTTCGAGATGCTTTATGGGGTATAATCAGGCGAGTCGTGATATCAATAATCAGCCAAGAAGGAGGCAGCGGTTAATTTTGCGGTTAATTTTCTAATGGACTCGACAGATGGAGATCTACCCTATGCACAACAAACGTGCTCGTATTTTGCTGGGCCGGTGGGTAACACGCTTGTGGGGACCTCACGTATGTATCCCCCCTAGTCGGGTTTCAAGATAATGAGTTTGTGGTCGGGCAAGCAATGATGAAGGCAAAGTCAAAGAAGGTTGAGAAGTTCGTTAGAGCATGTGAAGATAATCAACATGCCTTTGTTTCATTGGCTTTTGATACTTTTGGCTCTTTGGCACTGAAAGTTGTTCGTTTCCTAGCCAGGGTTTAACGGTTTGTCCATAGCAATATTTCGACCCCAAAAGGGCAAGGGTTCATTTTTAATAGATTAAGGTTCATTATTCAGAAAGAGGTAGTAACACAGCTTGTTGCCGGTCTAGCTATTATCGTAATGTAATTTGCCATTTATGAAATGAAATTTGGATAGAAATTATTCACAAGAAAAAAAGGTTCTTGTTTAGTGCCGAAATATATTGTAAAATTATGTATCATCTTTTTTTTTTTTTTTTTGTAGCTAATTGTTTAAGCGATTTAGGATAATTATGTGTAAGTGCTTAAAGTTGATTTATCTTTTGAATGACTTTGTCTAGTGTTTGCAATTAACAATGTTGCTATTATATTTTCAAACTAAAATGGGGTTGCTTTATTTAGCTAGTATTTGTTTATGCTTATTTGCGTTTGTTTTTGTTTATGTGTGCTTATTTGTGTCCGTTTAGAAAGTTAACGAATTAACAAACACAAATACATTTATTTCCTTAACGAACGAACACAATCAAAGAATTTTGTTTAGTTATGTGTCTTGTAAAAGCATAACGAACGAACATGTCTAATTCGGTTCGGCTAATTTACAGCCCTGATGCCATATTGTAAAATAACATTCTTTTTTGTTATTTCTATTCTAACACTATAATCTTATCGAAGGTTGTATCAAGGACCAAAAGTGCAGTGACCATAGTTTTAATTTCTTAAAACTGACATATAAACATCAAATTTGATTTAACTTAACTTACTATTTAATTACTTGATATTGTTTATCGTGGCTTTTTTTAATTTTCAAATATATATATTTAGAAAAAAAAAAGTTGCATTTATCCCTTTATCCGTTTGTTTATCGTTTACCTCGTTGTTTCTATGAAAACAGCCCGAAATTACTAACCACCTTGCTGGAAACTTGAAACTCTGTTGGCTCAAACATAAAAACCCCACACTTGACAACAATCCACAACTCTAAAGCCACACAATTCATATGCCTCCTTGTAAGAAGCTAACCTTAGCTCCATACACCACTATTCAATATCATCATCATACTCAGTCAATCCCACCTATAGGCTATAGTAAAGCTAAGATAGGGTCTGAGGAGGGTAAGATGTAGACAACCTTACCTCTATCCCCTGAGAATAGAGAGGCTGCTTCCAGTGAGACCCCGGCTCGATGTGGTTTTGTATCAAGCCTTGGACATAAGGCACATAACACTTAGCAATCGGGACAAACTCGATTGGTGCATGTACCCCCTTGTCTTTTGGCTATCAACGCCACCACATGATGCATGATTAACCGTCCGTCGTTTTTAACGTTATTTTCACGAAATTAGTAAAATAACGTTAAAAACTAGTGCAACTTTACTTTTGCCCCCCATGGCCACACATATATACATTATATGCGCACACCGTAAGTGGGCCGTCACCACTATTCAATATCCTCACACAATAATCAATGATTACAATTACCAATGGACATTATTATTCATCATCATGATGCCCAACATTGTCGGTGCAATCACCAGAGCTATTTACCAAAACAACTATTCATTAGCCTTTCTATGTATATCGGTTTGTGTATGCTTCTTTTTGTTGAAATTCTGCCTTTTGAAATATCTTTTATTGCCTAAAAATGAGAGATCGAGTCAGAAACTGTCGCTGAAATTGAACATGTGGTTTTTATACACTGCGATATGTTTTGGATTTGTTTATCAGTTTGTGGGTTTCTTTCCTGGGACAATGACGGTGGGTTTGTATAGTGTTGTGGGTTTGTGTAGTTTGTTTTTGTTCTCTGTGTTTGTGGTTGTTGATAGTGTCGAGTATTGGAAGATTTGGAGATATGGTGTGGATGAAGATCTGCTGCCTGATAATATTAATATGTTAGATGCTGGAAAGTTGAAGTATTATTCGGTGTAAACTTTGGTGTATTTCTGTCTCTAGCTTCTTGCTAGCTAATCGTCATTTATTCAAATGAAGCGTTCACGTTAAAAAACAAAAGAGATTTGATTAACGTGTGATTGTGTTAAAAGTTTTTTTCTCGTTTTTTTTCTACCATAATACGATTAGTAAGGAATCTGACCGGGTTATTTGGTTGTTTTTTAAAATTGTGGTTAACATATCAACTTAGCATGTACATTAAAATAGGTCAAACTGAAATATGAACACCATACAATTTGTTATGAAACACGACACTAGAACCTAACTGGAAGTGGAATGAAAAGATCGTTTGACGGTAAAGACCAAAAAGTGTAACATTTGATTTAATGGTTAATTAAGTTATATCATTGGGTTTAGAAAAAACAAGTAACTAAATTATATTGTTTTATTTCAATTTTCAAAGTTGTAGGAATCCATTGAATCTATTAAAGATTGAAATTATAACCGCCATTGATAACGTTGAAAGAAAAGACTTATGAGTTTGTACAATTAGGAGAAAGATTAATTGACACTTGGGTTATAGCCCAGTTGTATAAACAAACGTCTATTGGGGGATAAGTTCTAGGTTCGATTCTTCGCATGGGATATATGGTGTAGTCTACTTGGGAAATTTGCCTTATAAAAAAAAGAAGACTGACTGATCAACTAATCTATCCAATCAAGCCAAACCATCAGTACACATACATTTTGTTGTGAATTGAGACATGAACCGGACGAAGCCCTTCCTCGTGAGGGAGAGGCTCTTAACCAATGCAAAGTGATATTTTGTAGGGACCCTTATTCACCCATGAACCACCACATACCGTCGTTTGAGATTAATCCACCACCATACTCCCTGAACGCATTCCCACCTCTGAACATTTTCGAAACAACTACAAGATAGCACTCGAAACCTAATCTTTGTCGGTAACCTCCCACCCCTATCGTCCTCCCCTTCTAGGCTGGCATCTTTCCCTATCTCTTTTAGAATGACTAATGTACACGCCCTAATTCTATCATAGAGTAGGAACACTTTTATAACACACATTGATATCACTAGCCTACAAACTCTTCGCTCCTTCTTCCTATGTGTGTCTTTTTACACTACTGACACCCCTTTTTCTCTAACTAAAGCCTCATTTTCACCATTGACACCCGACTCCAAATCCACATGAAGGCATATATGGAATAGGATTTGGGATTCTAGGGAATTCAGTATGGTGCTAACGATGAAAGAAAGGATAGGAATTGTAAACATGGCATACCAACATTGATGTTTAAAGATGCGTGTTGGAATAGCTAGAAATGCTAAACATGGCATGGTAAAGGGGGCATATCAACAACTTTGATGTTTAAAGACGCGTGTTGGAACGCGTGTTGGAACAAATAGAAATGTTTTTTTTTTCTCATAACAAATCGCTAGCTAATTATCATTCCAAACTTGTAAAAATTACATCAAGATAGCAGACATGTGAGCTACAAGCTACACCACCACCCCTTTCTGAATTGCGAACCTTAATCTACTAAACACAAACCCCTGCCCCCCTGGAGTTGAGACATTGCTATAAAAAACAGGCGAAAAACCCAAAAACAAGGCCTCGCGGAAAATAAATTACAACATATAGAAAGGAAAATTACACCATTCTTTTCAAATGAGGTTCCTGAAGCTCGATCTATTTTTTAATCATAAACACGATAACAACTTCCCATTTAACAGTGGCGGATCTAGAAGCATTTTTCAGTAGTAACGTTTTTCATTTTTTTCATTTTAGTAGCAACGTTTTTCAAATTTCGTAAAAAAAACCAAAATTTTCACTAATTTTCCACTACGCGTGCGAAGTTGAGCCGCAACGTCCGCACCCCCTCCCCATGAACTAGATCCGTCCTTGCTTCCCAAGTCTTTAAGGCTTTATCTTTGAATGCTCAATCAATAAAAATTGGAAAAAATATAAAATAAAAAAAATCCTATTAATATTATCCCACTTAGCCAGGTATATACTATTTTGTCCAGGTATATCACCCAATATCCATATCAGCAGCAAACAACGGGCCATTTAAGTTATCTATGGTGTGAAGTAATTACACCTGGTTCTGAAACAGTGCGAAAATAAAGAGATAAAAAAATGGAGATGCGGGGTATCGATCCCCGTACCTCTCGCATGCTAAGCGAGCGCTCTACCATCTGAGCTACATCCCCAATACATTATCAGAGAACACAAATTTACATTTGTCTAACAGAACTCTGTGCTGTGGACCTCAACAATCCAAGGTTTAATTTGTTCAGAGCAACTCTGCAGCCATTCACAAAACCCGCAATCGAAATGCTTCGAAGATTCATATCACAGTCACAAAGATATCGTTACCTCATCACCCAACAACAACCACCCTTAGCCGACACATTCCGTCGATGTTTTTCTTCCAATGATGCTTCATCTAATATTCCGGTCCACGAACAACCGACGGACGCTCAGTTTTCAGATGAATATACCTCTCAACCGTCCGCCAGAATATCCGTAGACCGGTCTGGCTTAAACAACCCTACCGGTTCAACTTCTTTCTACTTATTTATTATTATTATTATTATTATTGTTGTTGTTGTTATATGTGTTTCAGTTTAGATGTTGTGACCTGAGTTTTAATTGTTATTGCAGAGCACTCTCATGAACCTTGTGCTGATTCGGAGCTTGTTAAGCATATTAAGAGTATTATTAAGGTTTTAATTTCACCTCTGCCTCTCTATTTTGTATCTAATAATAATAATTTTTAACATTGCCTGTCTCCTTTATAATACACTGTTAGTGTTAGGTATTTGAAGTAAATTCTTGTTCATACATCTATGCAACTCTATCATTTTGCCTGATTTTTATCAACTCACACTATCCAATCGTTTCCCCTTAGCTGCACGAGGCGGAATTCAAAAATAAAAACAAGACATGTGTTTTATAAAAAATAAAATAAAATACTAACTAATTTCATCGTCAGATTCATCAAAAACATCAAACATACACATTAAAAAAATATGGAATGTTCGAATTGATACAAAAAAGTCTAAATCATCAAAACGCCCGAGGCCTGACTCCTGAGGCACACACACAAAATAACCCCGTATGACAGTGCTGTTTTGATGTTTTAACATAACTGGTTGATTTGTATTGCTTATTTATGACGCTTAACAATTTTATTTCTGTCTTAAACTAAATTTTCTTTAGCTATTAAAGTTAATTTTCACTCTTTTAGTCTTTTTGGATCTTCTGTTTGTCGGTGATTCGATTTTTTTAGTTGTTTTTGGCTTTGTTTGCATTTTCATGATGAGATTGGTTTGTATTCAGTTTAGAGGTGGTCCAATATCGGTTGCTGAGTACATGGAAGAAGTGCTGATAAATCCCAAGGCTGGGTTTTATATTAATCGGGATGTTTTTGGTGCAGACGGCGACTTTATAACTTCTCCTGAAGTAAGCCAAATGTTTGGAGAGGTAATTTGCAGCATTACCCATTTTTAAAGTTGCCGTTGTCATATAAACATTTTTGATTCCTGAATTAAGTTCTACCACAAAGTATTATGTTATTTATCTATGTGTTGTTATTGCTTTAGATGATTGGGGTTTGGGCAATGTGTTTGTGGGAGCAAATGGGCCAACGAGTAAGGTCAATCTAGTTGAGCTTGGGCCAGGAAGAGGAACCCTCATGACTGATCTTCTACGGGTATAGTACTTTTTTATGCTCGATATATGCTTTACTATTTCTGTCATTAGTTCTTCTTTATTAGTATTTTTGCCATGCCAATTTTTCATTGATAATATGGGAAAATGATTTCTTTTGTTAAATGCTACTTCCCACCACAGGGTGCTTCAAAGTTTGAGAAGTTTACACAATCCATAAATATACACATGGTTGAAGTCAGTCCAGCGCTAAAGAAAATCCAAAAGAGAACGTTGAAATGCAATAACGAAGATGATGCTGATGAAAATAATGCTATCACCTTGACTGGAATACCTGTGTCATGGCACTCGACCTTGGAGGAGGTTCCAACTGGATGTAAGGATGTTATTATGTGTTGCTAATAATATTTTACTTTGTTGTTTTTAAGTTCATCCCCTTGGCCCCTTCCCTATATCTATGGGGCTGCTCTTGTTTTTGGCACGCATATCTCGTGTTTTTACATAATATCTTATATATTTTAGAGAGAATCATTGTTATCAATGGATAATGTAGTGATGAACTTTGAAATGCTCATGTTTTTTCCTGACTTCTTTCTTTTCCTTTCATGCAGTGCCAACAATTATTGTTGCTCATGAATTCTTTGATGCCTTACCAGTTCATCAGTTTCAGGTTTCTTTAGTTGCTTATGTTTATCCCTTTTTCTGATGCATGTTCATATATTTCCTCATCGTTTATTGTATTCCAAACATTGCGGGGATTCTGTGAAAGAAAATTTGTTTCTTTCCAACCCTTTTTCTTTTTAAGAATGTGTTATTTATTTATTTTTTTTGCATCTAAAGATATAGGTTAAAATACTTGTATCCTGAAAAAAGTTTATTCTTGTTACTATTTAGTTGCAAAATACTTGCAATAAAAGTGCTTCATTCCCACTAAATTTCCTCATTTTTTAAAATGATGAATGGTTCAGAGCAAGTGATCTTTGGATCTTCTCTGACTCTCCATACCGAAAAACATGCAATGCTTGACTTGACAGTTATTTCGCTAGTAGTCTTTGACTAATAATTAAATCCAAAAAATACCCCTTAATTGGAAATAAAGGAGAAAGTCCATGGATTATCAATTATCATCAACCTTGCCAATATCTTGGTAAATTGGGATTATAAACAAGGAAAAAAGAATTACCCAATGCTTGTGCTCGTTGTTATGCATGCTAGTAATTACGGAGTACATTGTTAATCACTGTTTGATTATTTTTTCTTCCAGAAAGCTTCCCGTGGCTGGTGTGAAAAAATGATTGATGTTGGAGAAGATTCACAGTATGTCTTTTAATTTTATTTAAGATAGACTAATACCATATATTCCATTGGGGCATGTCTTCAATAGCTTTCTAATTTAATTAATTGTTTCCCTTTTGTGTTCACTCTTCAGGTTCCGTGTTGTGCTGTCACCTCAACCTACACCAGCAACACTCTATCTTCTAAAACGTTGCAAGTGGGCCCAGAATGAAGAGTTGACTAAGCTCGAACATGTTGAGGTTTGCCCCAAAGCAATGGAATTGACACAAACCATAGCCAAGAGAATAGGCAGTGATGGCGGTGGGGCGCTTATAATTGATTATGGCTTGGACTCGATAGTCTCCGACAGTCTTCAGGTCTGTCACACTTTAACGTTATGCAATATTTGGAGTGAAATATGCTTTTTGTTTAGATCTCTGATTATAATGGGTAGCAAATTGGACATGTTGGCTAATGGGTCAAAATAAGGTTGAATTGATCCATCCAACACTTTTTGTCCATCCTTTTGGATTCAATAAATAATTGATTTATCAAACACGATTAAAATAACTAATTAACTATTACAATATAATGATTCAAATATTTTGAATAAAACATTAATATCCCTTTTTTATAGGCAATTCGAAAACATAAGTTTGTTAATATTCTGGATGATCCGGGTTCTGCTGATCTAAGTGCGTACGTTGACTTTCCTGCAATCAAACATTCTGCTGAGGAAGTTTCAGGTCTGCATTCTTTAATTGTGATCATGCATAATCACTCCCAAAATAATTACAGACTTGCACCCAAAAAATTGTTTTTATATTTTTAAATACCAGTACATATAAATTTGAAATGATTTGCAGAAGACGTGGATGTATATGGACCCATCACTCAGTCCCAGTTTCTTGGTAATCTTGGGATAAATTTTCGTGTGGAAGCATTGCTGCAAAACTGCACAGACGAGCAAGCAGATTTACTGAGAACAGGGTACTGGCGGTTAGTGGGGGACGGTGAAGCCCCATTTTGGGAAGGTCCAGATGAGCAGACGCCCATTGGGATGGGTAGTCGGTATTTGGCAATGGCTATTGTTAACAAGAAGCAAGGTACTCCAGTTCCATTCCATTAGCATAAATTATCTTTTTATTAAAGGAAAATAATTCATGTCATTTGTTTTGAGTCGAATAAATACCACATTTTTTTGACTTCATTTATCATGCGCATGTGTCTTCTATGTGCTCATGATTTTTAAGGCCAAACATATTTATTGGGTTACATGGAAAGTCGAAGTTTAAACTTGCTTATCAAGCTTAGAATGCAAGAATTACACAGGATACCCCTAGCTATTGGAAAGCGAATTCAAAAGATTTTTGTTTTACTAACCACGACGCGCTAGTTGAAACAGGAAATATAAATATAAGCTACTTTTCTTGGTCTCTTAGCTAACATGAACTAAATCAGGGAACCCCTTATGTGTTGACGTAGTTTAGCTTCTATAATCGCCCATTTTATAGATTGCACACGACTATGTAAACCAGAATCATATAGACGTGTTCCAAAATATATGCGGGATTGATTATTTCCACACCAATTTAATTGTATATATGTGTGATTACGTGCTTTTAAGTAAATTCATCGATTGCGAACACCCTACAAAGCACATGTCAATGTAAATATGAGATTACACAGTCGTGTCACCTTGTAATTTACATGGTTTTGCAAGTGTGACAATATATAATTGTTTGTTCTCGTGTAAACTTTTAAAACAATGACACAAAGCTACACGACTAGGTAAATGTAAGATTACATAGTCGTTCGTTCTAGCTGCTTCACGTGCATTTGTAATGCTTGTTTCCGGGGTGTCTTTAAAGGGGTTCACGCGGCTGTCTTTTTGAGATCCCACAAACCAGTGTTTGTTTTCGTTAATCCTTATTTCTTCTTTATTTTTCTTTCAAAGCTTTCGGTCTCTATTGTGCTATCTTGTGGAGATTCAACTTAGCAAAAACAAATATGAAATTAAAAAAATTGTAAATTGCTCAAGCAAATTGTCCATCACAATCAACAAACTCTTAGGTTGGTTAATACGTTATACAGTCATCGCGTGACCAAATTAGACATCCGAAGGCATTATTACCGGTTTAGAAAGAAAGAAATCAATAGAGTTGAATGAATGGGTTTTTAAAGGGAAAATGGATTTAATTACTCCAAACTATTGCCTATTGGCGGATAATACTCCCAACTATCACTTTGGCTAATAGCACTCCCAACTTCCAACTTATTTTTTTCCATCACCCCAAAACTAACTGAGGTCTAACCTAGTTAGTCTTCGTGGCCAAAATGTAAAAACCTAAACTTAAGGGAAAGTTTACGTGACAAAAATGTAAAAACCCAAACTTAAAGGACTTTTTTGAAAATTTTATATTATTATTATAAATCCCAACCCCTCCCCCCTTTCTTCTTCTTCTGCAGATATAAGCACCACCCATCTCCACAACCTTCACCAGCCACCACCACCACCACCACCCTTCGCTGTCCACCACCACCCTTCACCCTCCTCCACCACCATCACCCCCCTCTTCTGTAACAGACCCCCCCCTCACCCCTCTTTCTTCTTCTTCTTCTTCTTCTTCTTCTTCTTCTTGTGACAGACAGCCATCCCCACCAATCACCGCCTCCACCACCATCCCCAACCACCGTCTCCCTGCACCAACATCCAGCATCACCAGTCTTCATCAACAACCATCGTCTCCCTCTACCCCTACTCTACCACCAACGCCGACGCCACCAATGATCTCTCTCTCTCTCTCTTATGGTCGTTCGACCGGAGGTTTCAGGCGACGAGTGACACCAGTTCATCACCTACACCAACAAAACCCTAAATTCGAGCATCATCACCTACACCAATATTTACAGAAATTACAGAGAGAGAAAGAAAATGAGGTAGATTAGAAAGCGCGACCATCACCTATACCAACGGCAGTGACACCACCACCATATTTATCTTCATCGCCGGTTGACTTTTACGCTGACTCTCGATTTGGAAGCATATCGACTTGTAAGTCCCAAGAAAACCCACCCTTATGTTTGTTGTTTTCATCTAAACCGGAGCCCCATATTGGATTTTTTTTTGTTTGGTGATTAAATCAATTAGAAATCTAGGGTTTGAAAAAAAAAAGGTTGATGGCTAGGATGTAAATTGGGATTTCAATGTTGATGGAGGTTGAATTTTAAATGGGTTAGTGGTGGTAGATGGTGGTAAGGTGGGTTGGTGGCTGATGGTGGTTGCAGTGGGGTGGTGATTAGGCTCGGCGGTGGAGGTGAAAGGTGGTCAGACGGCGGTGGTACAGTGGTTGTTAGGGTGGAGGTTGTTAGGGGTGGTGGTTGTTAGGGGTGGATGGGGGTGGCTGATGAAAGTGGTAGGTGGATGAAGGTGAAGGGTGGTGGTAGGTGGTGGTGGTAGGTGGTGGTGGTTTCCGGTGAAGGTGGTGGTGGTGGTTTAGAGAGAGAGAGAGAGAGAGAAGGGGGGGGGGGGTTATAAGTTAAAGGTTTAATTTCAAAAATGCCCTTAAGTTTTGTTTTTTATATTTTAGCCACATATAAGTTTAGGTTTTTACATTTTGGCCACGAACACTAACCGGGTTAGACCTCAGTTAGTTTGGGAGTGATAAAATCCAACAAGTTGAAAGTTTGGAGTGCTAATGGCCAAAGTGATAGTTGGGAGTATTATCCGCCAACAGGCGATAGTTGGGAGTATTAAAATCCATTTTCCCGTTTTTAAATGACAAGATATTCACATGTAAAATGTATTTTCAAATTGTAAATAATCGCAGACATTCAAATGCATAATAACCGTTTATGATGAAAGGGCTTTCTCAAACAAGCTCTTCTGAAGCTAATGTAGAAGCTTAAGATCAAGCTAAAAAGACAATAAAAAAACTTGTATCAAACCATTGATCGGATGTTTATATTGGCTGGACAATGACCTGAAATATAGCTTTGGATTGGCTAGAAAACTAGGAGACAGGTCAAAAATGTTTGCCACTTCCGTGCAGTGATGGGATCGATACCATACATGTAGCGGTACAAAAAACACCGGTACTAAATTTGAATAAAAGTGGGTACCGAATATATTGGTACGTCACGGGCATCAATACCCATTTTGGTACCATTTTGTTATTTTTATATTTTGAGCACTCGTACGGGTACCAAGTAGGTAAATCATTATATATACCCGTGCTAAATTGGTACGAGTGACAATACGATGCAGGTACCAAATAGGTAAAATCGATATGAGTATCATAAATACTATAATACGAAGTAAAACATAATACCAAATTCACTAGTTATAAAATTCGGTACCCGTAGCACATTTACCCATACAGATACCGAAAGTACAAAATATCGAAATCAATAAAATTGGGTATTGATACCTATATCGATTGCCCAAAATTGGTACGAGTACCGGTACGGTATGTGTATTTTGGGAAAAAAATTGTTCATCCCTACTTCCATGGCTTCAATACCACAATGTGGACCTACTGCTACTAGGTCGAATCGAAATCCAACTATTAAGTCCAGTTATTCAAAGAAAGAGCAATCAACAAAACAACAAATAATTCTTACTTGGGAGGGAGAAGGGAAGGTGAAAAGAGCACCTTGCAATCTTGCATAAAGTTATACTCCCTCCGCCCCAATTTAAATGTCATACTTTCCTTTTTTGTTTGTCCCAAATTAAATGTCCCTTTCCAAAAATAGAAATGTAATTTCCAGTTTTGCCCATAAAAGACAAAACACAATCACCACTTTTAAGGATATTATTGTCATTTTACCACATACAAACAAAATATTTCTTAAAATGTGTGTTTTTTGAACTAGGATATTTAAATTGGGACGGAGGGAGTATATTTTTTAATCATTGGATATATAAAATGAACAATTTTTATTTATTTATTTTTGTATTTCGTAAAAAAAAAAAAGTTGAAGGGGATCCCATACATCCCCTGTTCTACCTATAGAATCGCCCCGGTTGGAGCAAAGAGTGTGATCAATGATGGTGAGAGAAATGATTTACTATATGAAAATTATAATTTATAAGCTTTTAACAAGCAACATAATCCTACTTTTTAGAGTAAATTACTATTTGAGTTCTTGTACTAGTTGAATCAAAATTCAAAATGTTCAATTATCTGAGCACTTGGTTTTTCAATTTGTATTCATGTGAGTCTAATTTACTAACGTCATCTATCAAGTCTGTTAACTACAAGGGTATTTACCGTAATTTAGTCACAAAGTATAATTTAATTTATACTATTTTACCATTATATTATTATACAAGTAATTTCATTATATATATAAAAAAAATAGTGAACACACAACACATGTCACAACCCGACCAAGGTGGGCCTGGTCGAAATTCCAGATTGGTGCGAAACATCTTATAATGCAAGCAAACAGCGAAAGCGTTATAAATAACTATTCTTTTATAATAATAGTCTATATGTCTATACAATTGTTCATCTATTCAAACACTCTAGGTAACGTCTACGGTTCCTGCTTGCCTTCTAATTCGTCCGTTGAGGATGCTCCGAATTGTAACTGCTCCTTCCTTCTAACTCAACACAGGTACCTGAACACATGCTTAAAATAGGTTTTGGGTCAACAAAAATGTTGGTGAGTCCGTGCGTGCGTTTAAACTAGTTTGAAAATAAGGTTTATCATCTCAAAACAAGTTATCATTCAAAATCAGGTTTAATAAGTAAAACAGTTTAACACAAAGGGATGTACAAGCCACACCTCAATCCTAACACTGAATCCGCTTACTCCCATCATGGACTCCCATGGCAAAATACATGACACATACTTTAGTGGAGGGTTTCCCGGGCTTCCGAGTCCACTGCGTGCGGGGGTTTCCCCAAGTAGCGCTACCCACATATCAAGCGGCCCAATCTCCCGTTGGGTTGATGAGTGTGGTGGTATCGGGAGCACCTTGTCACATCATCTGGTTCATCACATTTAACTGGTTCTACCCTGGAAGCATGTATTCACCCCAAAACAGTTAAAATACAAAAAGGGGAATGGTACACGAGACTCACCTGGATGCAACACGGTCGTATAATATAAGAATAAGTGTCTGTCATCGCGTCCTGGTATCTTCCTGCGCGAATCCTAAGTTAATAATATTATTAGTCTTTGGTTTCAATTACGAAGGTTATGCGTGGGGACGAGCTCAAGCATATGGTTTCTATATAGTTTGGTATATGGAGTCTTAGGTGCTAAGTCTACCACTTTAATTACAAGTTCAAGGTTTTATCTGTTAATATCTGTTTACACATACTAAGTATTATTCATAACTAAGTTCTAACCTCACGAGCTAATTGTCTAGCTCTAGTGTTCTTTGTGTCACGTCTAATGCTTTGAATCTTAGGCTCAACATTGTTTTTATGATCCAACTTAATATATATGTGTGTATGTGTGTTCATACTATATATTTGGTCGCATGTTTGTTCTAGTCGAGTCCGAATCTTAATCGTATTAACCATATCTGAGTTCTGGTTTCAACATCCATAACTACATGTATGCACGTATAAGCTTATATTTAATATGTGTTGCTTATGTCTCGGTCTGAATCCTATGTTCTAATGCAAATTTCTAGTCTTAAGTGTATTGTCCAATGCATAATGTATTAAGTCCAAATGTCCGAAGTTCTAGCACTATGATCCGTTTCGGTTATAGTCGTGACCGTATATTATATCATAATGTCCAACTCCTCATATCAAGTTCAAAGTACCCGTCTAATGTCCAAATTGTCGAGTCTAAGCTTCCCTTCTTCATGGTTTGCATCCAATTCATAGTTCCTAGTCTTATGTCATAATATCTAACTCCAAGTATCATGTTCAAGGTCGCAAACTAACGTCCGATCTAATCATAGTTTGGTCTTGGTTCACCATAAGCTCGTCAAGTCCCATACCAGTTACATTTAATATATAATGTTAATGTTATATCCATAAGTTCATAGGTTCGATTATACCTTACTCCTTGGGTTATGCTTCGCATTGACTAGTTGACTGATCGGTTGACTTTTGTTGACTTGAGGTTGACTTCTGTTGACCCGAACCCCTGACCCGACTCCTAAACTGACCCATCCCTTAACCCGAATCCATGATTTGACCACCACCTTCACCTGAGACCACCGTAACAACCACCACTGTCACCACCGGTATCCACTACCATCTTCACAACATCAAAACCCGAGACCATCATCATCAACATAGCTATATCGAAGTCCATAGGAGGAGGAATGAATAAGGGGTTTTACCTTTTATGACCAAATCTACTCGATTGGAACCTCGTCACAACAACCGTCGTCACTGCCTTCGTCACTGGGAACCACCACCGTGAACCGTCGCCGCTACTTCTTTCCCTGTTAACAGATCCGGCTTAACCGGTAACCTCCTTCTCCTTCGTCTCTCTCCCTCTCTCTCTTCTCCTCTTCCAGTTACTCTCTCTAACCCTCTTGATCTCTGCGTCTCTCTCCCTCTGCACATCTCTCTCTGATAAAAGCAGCAGGGTGGTGGTTGTTGTTCGTCGTAGGGTGGCCGGACCTTCGCCTTCGGCGGTGGCAGGGCCCTCCGGCTCTTCCTCCTCCTCTCTCGGTTCCCTTTTCTCTTTCTAAGTCTCTTTCTCTCTCTTAATTATAATCAGATGTGTTGTGTTTGTGTGTATGTTGTATGAGAGTTTATAAAACAAAGGTGGGTGTGTGTCTTGAGGATAAGATGCCATGGGGCACATGGCATGGGTGCCATGTGTCCCATGGTGACTAATCTAAAATTAGTCACGGGTCGGGTTTGGGTTCGTAACGTATATCAGTCCGGTCTCATGTCACGCAATCTAATAATATTTGATATATTCAGTGATTCGGTTTTTGGTTTCGCACATAATCGTATTATTTATTGGTTTTAATTAAACTAAACGCGAAAAATTTTGGCGGTCTGCTCTGGGTTGTTACAACACACACTCCCCCTATCTCTTTCTCTCTCTCACCACCACCTCACCATCACCATTCCACCACCCTGGCTCCAACACCATCCTCAACCCTACCCACACCGCACTACTACCATATTCAACCTCCACCCCCACCGTTCTGCACCACCGTCACGCCACATCACCACCACCAATGCCTCGTCCCCCATAACCACCTAACCCCTAATCACCATTTGTTTCTGCAAAATTTTTAATAGCCACCGCGTGTCACTACAACCACCATCACCACCCTTTTCTCTCTCCGATCCAAAACCCTAACCCCTAAAAACGATCACCTCTGTCGAACCAAACATCATTCTACCACAAATCCACAATCAACCACCTGAGACGTCATCAATCACCACCATTCCATAACCTTTACACCACAACTATGTGACACCGGTCACACACCTTCGATCCAGGTACAAATCTGATTTGATCTACGGTTTGACTATTTGTGTTAATTTATAGATCTTCGTTCTAAGTTCTTGATTCTCTCTAGTTAAGAACTTCACTGACGGCTAGACCTGAGTTTCAAGGTCGGCCAGCACAGTCAGATCGTGCTGCTGGTTCAGGCAGCGAGGTTTTTTGTATCATGAGATCGGAAACATGACGAGGTTGTGGTTTTGTTATTGCTCATTTGATTATTTACGTTCGTGATTGTGGAGATTATGGAGGTGTATTGTGGTTGCAGTTGTGGTGTTGGTGATGAGTTGGGAGAAGTAAAGAGAGAGATGGGTTTTTTTTAGGAAAAGTACCGGTTATTCTATTTTTATTTTGTTTTTAAATGACAGGGGCGTTTTTGACTTTCATAGGAAACTAACAGATTTTGTGGACAACGTTAGTAAATTGGACTCAGATGGATACAAATTGAAAAACTAGGTGCTCAGATAGTTAAACATTTTAAATTTGGATTCAACTAATTAAAACCACCAAAACACAAGGACTCAAATAGTAACTTACTCTACTTTTTATTTATGTCTTGTTACTAATATCCGATCCACTCTTAATATAATGAAAACTCTTAATCAGTGTTTTGAAACCCGGACCAAACCAACGGGACCTTGCCGGTCTGGGTCACTGGAGAGGACCGCATATGCAGCGAACCGGGAGTCAAACCGGTGAACTGGCGGTCGAACCACTAAACGGCTGTTGAGAACGAGATTCAAGGGTTGGACCGGTCCTTAAATTTGCAGATCTAACATGAGAGGCTTTCAATTTGCAGATCTGATTTTTATTATCTAACCACACACTTCATCCGTTAGAACATAGAGGGTTGGACATGTTGAAGTTTCAAAATCATTGATATTGATGAAGATGACGATACTGTGAGTAAAGAAGAACAATGGGTTCTGATAATGAGTTGTTAACAACGGTTATTCGATCTAAACTTGTATTGATTGACCAAGTCAACCCATTGATTGTTGACTAATTTGGGTCATGTTTATAGGAGATGTTTACAGGGGTTGGAGGAAAATTCTATGTGATAGACAAAGCTTCTAAAGTTTGGTAATGGTGGAGTTAAAGAGACACGAGTGTTGAAAGGAATGAAAGGTCAAAAAGCAGATAACTTCAACCCTAAAAAGTGTATATATTATGAGTTTTGGGCTTTTTTTTAGCTTAAGGGCAAAAGTAATTGGGCTAGATGATTATTAATTTAATACACATGAAAAATAATTATATTTTTGTATTGTATATTTTAAATTATAAAAATATAACTATAAAACTAATTATCCTGTTCGTAAACCCGGTTCGACCGGTTCGACCAGTGAACCGGTAGAGTGTCCGGTTCGACATCCGGTCCGGTTATAAAAACATTGCTCTTAAACATTCCAAAAGGAAGTGGAAATTGTTGGAATTGGAATCTCAAATCCTTTATTATTGTGTTTGGTTGGTTAATAAATTGTAATCTATCACCCTTGCCCTACGACCTACACCGTTGCAACCCGTACCAACCTAAACCGTTTCGACTCGAACTGTTTCGACCTTTACCGTTTTGACATGTACTGTTTCGACCCATACCATTTCTACGTGCACCGTTTCGACCCGTACCCTTCGAACTGAAAAAGTTCATGTCAGAAGGGCGTGTTGAAAAGGTACGATTCGGAATGGTGCGGGTCAAAATTGGTATGGTCCAAAACGTTTTGGGTCGAAACGGTACTGGGTGAAACGGTGTCGGTTTTAACGGTACCGATCGAAACTAGTACGGTCCAAAACGGTACCGGTCAAAACTGATACGGTCCAAAACGATTCGGGTCGAAACGGTATCGGGTGAAACGCTACCGTTCGAAACTGGTACGGTCCAAAACGGTTTAGGTCAAAACGGTATTGGTCAAAATGGTATCGGTCGAAATTGGTACGGTACAAAACGGTACGGGTCAAAAGAGTACCAGTCAAAACTGGTGCGGTCCAAAACGGTTCGGGCCGAAATGGTACCGGTAGAAACTGGTGCGGGTCGAAACGGTTCGGTCCGAAACGGTACGAGTTGAAAGCGATACGGATCTAAACGATTCACGTCAAAACGGTATGGTCCGAATCGGTTCGGGTCGGAATGTCGTCAAACGATTGATGATTCCAATAAATTGACTTGAATTCCTTGCAATGTTGGAAGGATTTTGAATTCCCTTAGTTAAAGGAATTTGAAGGAATTCATACCAATTCCAGTTCCTTTGTTAACCAAACACATTATGATTGGAATTGAAATTTTAATTCCAACAAATTCAATGAACCAAACACCTTAAGAGTTGTAATTCAAATTCCAATTCCTTTGAATTCCATTCAGTTCATGCGAACCAAACGCACCTTAGGGTTTTCAGATCTTAGGCGACGGAGATGGAGGAGGTGGTGGTGGCGGCGGAGTTCTTACTGTTGACAGCTGGGTTTCAAGTTACAATCGTCGGCTACAACGGTTGAGATGCTTCTTTTTAGGTTACCGTCATGGCCCGTGACGAGGGCGACGACTCCGATCGTTGTTCAGATGCTTTTTTTCGGCTTGAGTAAGGTCTTCGTAGGTTTTAGAGTTGGATAATGCAATTGTAGACATATAAACATCGTTAGTAAACAACCTTCATTCGGTTTCGGTTAGAATTCTCGGCCAAAACTAATTACGCCCACGCCTACGGGGCGCAAACGCTTAGTTGTCGCTGCAGCGCGCGACTACTAGGGTAAAAAACTAGTTCATAATAATTTTAAATCAATTAGGGAAATGCTCACATGAAACTGTAAACAGGGTTTTCAGTACAAAAAAGGGTAAAAATTATATAAAGTTCCTACTTCCTATTCAACCTTTTTTTTTAAGTTTTGACAAATGGGCTCGGTCTTTGACAAAAGAGCCCAGTTTTATACATATTGAGTTAGGTGCAACTTTCATCCATGTGGTTTGGGATGGCGTGGTGTTCCGAAAGACCAAATGGTCAGAAGCAGGGCGGCGCACGTTTTTCTAGGCACAAATGGGGCTGGGATGGCGGTGGTGATTAGCAGAGGTGTGTGTCCGATTATGGTGGTTGGTTCGGGTGGGTTGTGGTGGTTAGGAAGAAGATGGCGGCGACAGTGGTGTATATGGTCCGATGGGTCTGCATGTTAACCGATTGGTTGTTGGGTTTAGCACCTGTGGTCCGGAGATGGCGGTTGTGGTGACTGACAGTTGGTGGCGGTTCGGGTGGGGTGATGGCTGCAGAGGCGGTTGGTGTTGTGGTTGTTGGGTCACAGCTCAGGTTTGTTTGTGGTCTGCATGGGGTCCGATTAGGTGCTCGGGTTTGGCTGGGTCTGAATAGTGCTCGGTTCAGGTTCGAGTCTCGAGTCAGGTTTGGGTCTCGGTGCATGGTTTAGGAAATGGTTCACTTGGAGATCGGGGATCG
>JAUTDX010002437.1:0-52868 GCA_030844895.1 Ambrosia x helenae | reverse complement strand
ACGGTTGGAGGAGGTTGTCAATGCGGCGGAGATGACGCCCGCGGATGTTAGTGAGGTGTTGATAAAAAACCGCCGAGATAAAGATCGGGCGGTGAGGGAGTTGGTGGAGGTGTTGAGTGTTAAGGCAGAGGCAAATAAAATGGCGCGACGAAGCGCGGCTGAGGTGGTGGAGGAGGAGGAGAAGAGGGAGGTGGAGGGTGGTGATGTGGTGGTGGGTGGTGGTTGTTTGGGGAAAATATGTAAAAGGGAATAATTAATGTTTTTTTTTTGGTTTCTTTTTTTTTTAATTTGTTGGTTGATTTTGTGTTAGGGGATTGGTGGGGGATACAGATTGAGAAATGAGAAGTGGAAAACTGTAACGCAAAAACAACATAAGATAATCATAAGCGTACTATTTGCTTTTTAGAGTTCTTTACTATTTAGTTTTTTTTTTTTTTTACTTTTATTTGTTTTATAAAACCATGGAATGTGAACTGGAAAGAAAAAAAAGTAGAAAAGGATAGATGTTAGGTCCTGTCTGATTCAAGCAAATCCACATGAAGTAAAAGTGGATTAAAAAAAAAATTGTTTTGGTTGATAAAATAAGTGATTAGGAAGTTGAATTTCTTAATATACGTCATGGAAATGTAATAATTTGATGGAATTTTTAATCAAAAAGCACATGCGTTAATTGTCACATTACCAAACCATTGATCATCTTGTGCAATCATTGATTGAGGGTGGTAATTGTGACAACGATTTACAGAAGGTGTGTGTGAGAGACGATGAAACGACTAATGGTGGGGATATTAAAGGGGGTGTTTTTGTCAATTAAACGTTTTTACATTTCAGTTTTATTTATTACTTTACAAACCAAATACAATTCTTAGAGGGATGGGACATTACCAGTAAACGGTGTTCATACCCTCTACAGCACGATAATACTGTTTTAGGTGACACGGGTACTAGTTAAACAGACCGTGAATGAGTTTTTGTGTGGAGGGTTCTTGTTTTTATGACTTATGGGATTAAGGAATTTTTGATGTGAGGTTTGTTTTTATGACTTATGGGATTAAGGAGAAAAGGAGAAGGAGAGCCAAATATGCTCCAAGTCTTCCCATCGCTGCGGATGACCACTGAGCGATAGTGCTACCTAATTTGTTCATGTGGTTAGTTAAGTGCACCAAATAAAGTGTGACAGTGATCATAAAAAGCAAAATGATGATGTAACAATAATGGGAAACAAAATATAAGCTGTATGTAACAATTGTTGAGTTACTTTTTAATTTACTATGTGGGTCATAATGAGGTGATATGAAGGATTATAGTGGTAACCTGGACAAGTTGTCTATATGTAACATATGAAATGCATCAATATGGGATTGGATGGTTTTGATTGAGTTGCCAATTTTTATTTTTCTCTATTGTATTAAAAAGTGTTAATTATTTACTTGAAAGTTGTACAATTAACAAAACTAATTGTGTTTATTATTGCCAATGAGGTACACGTGGCACCAGGTCACCTTGGATGGGAAGCGAGGTTTTAGCGATCATTCCACAGTCGGTTTCCGCGTATCTGGAAGAGCCAAGGGCTGGACATTGTGTGAGAATGCATAGTACAAAATTCTTTTGACAAACGTCTGGCTGACCTTTCCACGAAATGCGAGCTCGACAGAAGACACTTCAATTTGATTATTTCGGCCAGAAAGAACATGTTTAACAAATTCATAGAACTTGGGCAACGTACGAAAATCGTCACATCCACACATTCCCTCAACACAAGATTTGTCATCAGAGTTTCCAACCACTAATACCATTCACTGACCACCATTACCATCCTCCTAAACTATCCCCCATCCTCTACCACCAGAAGCGCTGCCATGTTTGATATGGAAAATATGAACCGTTTTACCAAGATAGCAGAGTAAAGCAAAAGAATGAAAGATTCCTTCATGGAGAATTCCTATGGAAGTTGCTATAATAGTTAAACAAAATCTGAAATGGATGGATCATTCGTTAATTTAAAGAGATTTGGTGTTGGATAATTGTTGGTTTTACAGTTTGGATCACGTTGGTTTTACTGTTAATTCTCATTTTGAGAGTTGAGTATTAGTTCAATTACAAAGAAGTATGGAAAGTATTTTGTTAGAGACATTAATTCCCCACAGTGTCTTGTTAATTTCTCCCTTTTTTTCGTAAATACTTATACTTTTCCCTTCGGTGTTGACAATTTGTTGTTGTTTCTTTTTTTGACTAAAACTTGATTTTAGGAAAGAACATTGTGGATTATGATGATGATAACTTCTCTTCAGATTCTGATTGCAAGAATCTAGTCTTCAAGCTACCTCTTCATTTGAACTAATTCACTGTTTTTATTACACTTCAGTTCCTAACAAATGTTTAGTTATGGATGTATACATTCTTCCACATGGTTAATCATCTATACATTCCATGGGTTTGTGTCCAATGCAAGGATCTTCGAATGCGGTATGCGCAATAATTTTCTTTAAACAAAAACTTCTTTCTTTATTTATTACTTGCAACTGAGATTTATTGATTCTTACTCTTGATAGCCATTGTAAAGTTGAGAAGAAGAAAATGAACAACGGTGGTGTGGTGTGGTGTTGTGTCTGCGTACGATTTTGTTTTCCTTCCCATTTCGCCATCCTATTAAATTGGAATTGGACTTGGAATTGGAATGAATATAGTAATAAGGGAGGGAAGGAGGGAAATATTGTTTAGTTTTGGTTTTATAGAGGGAAATGTTTTAAGCTTTCCGCGCTACTAAAGGGAATAGGTTGAATCCGTTTGGGAATGCGAGGCCGAGGGAGGAAATGTTGGCAGAGAAATGATTGGATTGGAGAAAGCGGATTTGGAACTTCAACCGAAGAGAATGAGTAGTGGGCTGACGAGTTCGCATTCGAATAGTAGGCCGGTGAGGGGATAGGGAGCCTAATCCTTGCGCGGATGGCATCCTTATCCCACTTTCCAATAACCCAGGCGCTAACATGATAGCGCGGACAGGGTTATCATGCTGGCGCAGAGACAACAACTGCGGAGACAGGCAGCTTCAGAAACTTGCCTTAGCCCGCGGGCCTAGCTCTGCGCCACACGACAGGTCATGATGAACATCTAGAAATATCACTTGAAAGGAATCTTAGCGCGTACTCATACGCGCAGAATATTCGTCCAATCTCAGCTTTTGGTACGAGGTATGGACGATCAAGAATGTAGAGGATTCACTCAGATCTGGGCAGGCTCTGCGCCAATCACAAGGCGACACGTGTAAGGGGTGGTCCAACAACCACTGACGGGAACAGTAACGTGACTGCTTCTATGTTGCCGTCTACAGTACTCGTCAGAGTACTGTGCAGACATGCTCACCTGCTGCCAAACGTCACGTCAGACGCCAGCAGGTAAGTCAACCATGCTGTGTTAGATTGAAGCGCTGACTACGCCGAATCAGGAGGCACCACCTGTACCTTCAGCAGACGAGCTTCAACTTTCTCTCACATCAGCATTAATTGTCACCTGATCTCCCGCCATTTCTCTGGGCCAAAAGACATCTGGGCCTGGTCAAGGCCCATATCAGGTACAAGACTTTACGAGCCATCTTACCTAGCCCATATTTACTACTATAAATAGAAGACTTCATCTCCTATGCAAAGGAAATCACCACATGTATGCAAGAGCTAGAATAGCAATAATCTTTGTAACAACTTTGTAATCTCCAAAGCAATAACATTCGGGTCTTCACAGTGGACGTAGGTCATTAACGACCGAACCACTTACATTCTCGTGTTCATACTTTCACCACACACACACTAATCTTTTTGTCGTCTTGGTTTCGTTAGTCCACCGTGTGAGCAAAGGATCGTACTTGAGCGAACACGTATATTAACCTCACGGTGATTATCTTTAATCACTGTGATACACGTGTATTAACCTCACGGTGCACTACAAGAATGGTTGGCGCAACTTAGCGTCCAACAGATCTTCACATCAGTCGCGCACCCACAAGGCAATGGTCAAGTCGAAAGAGCAAACAGAAGTATTGTGAGGGCATAAAGACACGACTCGGAACACGACGAGCAGGGTGGGTAAACGAACTCTCGCATGTACTATGGGCCTACCGCACCTTAACCAAAACAAGCAATGGTGAAACTCCATTCAGCTTAACTTACGGTTCTGAAGCATTAATACCCGCTGAAATTGGCTGCCCTTCCGCAAGAGTTCTCATGGCGGACAAACGGAACAATGATGAAGAGCTCTGGTTAAACCTTGACTACTTGAAGAGCGTCGCGATCTCGCAGCAATCAAAGAAGCAAAGTACAAGACACAATTGGAGCGCTACTATAATCAGCGTGTCAAAAACTACAATTCAAGATCGGAGATTACGTTTTCCGCAACAACGAAGCTTCCAACGCGGAAAAGCCAGGAAAACTTTCTCCAACTTGGGAGGGCTCATACAAAATTCAAGAAGACTTGGGGAATGGTGCGTACGCGCTAGAAAGACTGGATGGAACTCCTATCCCAGAATCTTGGAATGCGGCACAGTTACGCGCTTGTTACTTGTAATTTGTTTGTATTTACGGCTAACCATGCCATTGTACTTATTTAAATCAAGACGAAGCTAACACCCACGTCGGACTAACAAGCCGCGTATTACAGCATGCACCGTGCTACAAGTGTTCAAGGCATGTTTAAAACATGTCGGACTAAGAGGCAGCACATTGCCACATGCATCGTGCTATAGTCTTCAAGACATAGTTCTATACCGCTTAAGTCGGACTAATCGCACAAGTTGTGTTACACTACAGTCCTCAAGGCAACAGTATTTAATACTTAAAGCCGGACTGCGAAGTTATACAAAGGTGCTGATTTCTACTTACACTCTGTGTGACAACTTGGTTAAATAAGTTAAACAGAAACTAGCGCAAGAATACACGAATATAACAAACATATTTCATTAATACTTGGGAATTAAAAACCCAATATATTTACAAGTACAAAACAAACAAAACGATTAAAAGCTAACACTATTCGGAGTCGCTAAAGTCAACCAGTTCCACTTCTGGATCAAGTTGACTCCCAGAAAAACCCTCCTCGGTGGCTATCTGGCGCTCCCTTTCTAGGCGTGCAGCCTCTTCCTGCTACGCCTTCTCCTGGCCTCCTCGCCCAGATGATCCGATTCCTCGATAAATTACCTGAGCGAGGCGGCGGGGTCAACATGGCGGTTACAGTCCGCCACCATCTGAAGGATGGGGAACTCGACCTTCTCAAACTTGGCCAGTTCCTTTTCATACTCATCCTTCAGGGCTTGCCGTAGTGCGCCGCCTCTTCAATCCGTCCGCGATTCTGGAAATGATGAAAACCATCATCATAGCTCTCGCTGAACCCGTAAGCTTGCGCGGCAGCAACTATGGCGGCGACCTAGTCCCAAGTTTTGGCTCATTCCAGAACCGCTTAAACACCTGCAAAAGAAACAAAGTGTTAGAATATTTTCATATACAAGGAATATTTAAATAAAGAGAAGACAAGGCTTACCCCTTCAATCCCATTGGTCATCAACCAGAGGATGGCCTCCTGTGCGCAGCAGATTGGTCAAGTTAGGATTTGGCGTTGTTAGCTCCTCCACTGCGGCGTCGCGAGCCTCTTCCATCGAGGCCCGCTCCTGCTCCAACTCCTCCTTCGCACGGAGGACAGTCGCCTCTCATCCTCGACCACAAAAATACGGGAGGTTGCGGCCAAAAGATCTTTATCTTTCAATTGTAAGTGGCAAGAAGCTTGGACTAAGAAGCAGAACTACGGGAGGTTGCGGCCAAAAGATCTCCGCATATTTGGAGGTTCTCTCCGCCGCCAGTATGGACTGAGCCTACGCAGGCAAGAAGCTTAAAAACTTTCATTTTTGAGCTCTTGAATGCGCTCCTTCAGCCTCATGGTTTCCTCGTTAGTCACGCGGCAAGACTCAGTCCACCTTCTCTGGGCCGCCGCCTGGTCTTGCTCTAGGAGCTTGACCTTGTCCTCCGCCTCGTAGGCACGGCGGCGGTAACTATCCACTTCGCCCTCAAATGGGCCTCCTTTTCGCCAAGAGCAACCTTCTCAGTATAAATTTTGCAATATTGCGCTGGAAGGTCGCGTCCCTCCTCCTTAAAGAGTCTATGGCCGTCATTAAGTGCCTGGCCGACACATATGTCAGATATCAAGGAGGGACGGTCAAGGCTGTCTTGGTAGTCCCTCTCATGTGGAGGGACCACTTCTGCCACAAACTCCTCCGCGGCAAGGGGGTTGGCAAACCTCGTATTCTCCTTGAAAGACCAGCAAGGGCGCCAGATAGAATCACCTACCGCCCAGCCAGAGGCCTCGCCCTCGCCGGTTATTCTCACCAATCCCCGGAGGAGCTCTTCAAATAGGTGGACCCAAAGGTCCCTACCCCCCGAGCCGGGCTGCGCTCCCCCGCCCGGCCAAATTCACCAGTACCAGCCCCAGCGCCTCCCGCTGAGGTGGCCTTCACCACCTGCTTTGAGGCATCATCGGCCTGCTTCTTGGCCTCCGCAACTATCCTTTTTTCTCCAACAAAGCCTTCTCCGCCTGGGTCTTCTTCAAGGCTTCATCGACCCTTGCCTGGGCCTCATCCAGCTCCTTCTTCTTCCATATGTGATCCTCTTCCCTCTTCCTATCTGTCTCGGTAAGCTGTTCTGCGGTAGGACTTGGCGGAGAGGGAGTAGGGATCACATTGGGAGCGATCACAAAAAAAAAGACAAAAGTTAGAAAAATACGACATAGAAGAAAAAAGGAGGGGAAAAGAGAAATAATGTTCACCAGCAGTCTTCTTCACAATCTTGTGAAGGACAGGTTGGCGGACAGGAGGGACGGTTATGTTAACAGAAAACTGCGGAGCCCCCTCCTTCTCCAACGGTTTGGAAGTCTGCACAGGCGACTTCCAGAAGCCAACGCTCCCTTCAGCGCTCTTGGTACTGCCCCCACCCCGGGATGAAGATACGCGGCGCTACCTTTTATGGCGCTTCAACGGATCTTCAGCTTCTTCCTCATCGTCGGAAGGGGGCCATCATTCCTCTTTCAGTCCCCTTCACCGCTTCACCTTTTGCACTCGCAGACTCAGAGTCAGAGGCTACAAAAGCTTCCTAGAAGCATAACTATGTTTATGCGGGACTGTCTCCAGCGCCCACGACCTTGGGAGGGTTGTGACTTGCGCGACAACCCTCCAGATGAGCCAGTGGACTCTGAATCTGACAAGTAATATATGGCATCCCGCCAGGAGACACAGAAGCAAGGGGATCAGGGTTAGGAAACTCACTCGTCACGTTGAAATGTGGAGGCGCATCATCCAACTGCGAATAGTGGAACCTGTCCGCAAACTCTTCAACACAGGAAACTCCACCCTCAGGAAGAGTCCTCCACTTTACCTTCACTCTCCCGCGAGAGGCGAAGGCATCAAATAAAGACGTCCCTGTAAACACAGCGGGGGCGTAAGCAAAAGATTAACACGAACATAACAAGATAGAGGGAACAAGAAATACCTTCAACAGGGATATAAGGCTCCTTGCCCGAGCGAAGGCCTACACGGCTAATCCCTAGTAAGGCAAACATGGCCTCAGTCAAGCCTGTCATTCTAAAGGCGTTGCCCTTGTGGTTAGCGCAACGAACCAACCCTCACCCCTATAACCCGCCATCACCTAGCGATCCTGCACCCTCTCCTTCTCACCAAGAATTTTCCATAGCATTGCCACCGGTATCACCCCTCGCTTCACAAAAAAATAACGCTCCTTCTAGTCATGTATAGACTTGGACACAACAGACGACATTGGTGTAACCTTTGGCCGCGGCTTAAATGTAAACCACATTTCGTCCATGTAACAAAATACATTAAATCGATCCACTGTAGGCTCGATATCCAACGCGCGGCACCAGGCTTCAAAGTGAACCAGCCTCAACATACCAAACCCACTAACCTGGGTTACAGCAACCCCATACGCCATTAACGTGTCTATTTGGAAGCGAGTGGCTGGTAGGCGGAAGCCACACTTCACAAAGTGTGCTTTAAACGCCTGACAAAACTCGTTGAACTTAGCAGGTGCCCACTCACCGGCGTATTTGTCATCAGTTTCCTTTCCCTGATTTTGCCTTCTATCACCACCGGTCCCTCAACGAACGGCTCACCGGAACCCTTAGACATGATTGAAATAATGAAAAAACAAAACAAGAAAAAATGGGAAAAAGAAGAAAAGAAATCTGGAAAAAACTGTAAAACTAGCCGGAAAACTTGAATGTCCGCCGGAAAACTTGAAGATGGATTGGAAAGTTTGAAGATCAAACGGAATCTTCAACAAGATTGTCGGAATCTTCAAGGGTAACAAAGAGTATTTGATAGAACAATGAGAAGTTGGAGAAAAAGGAATGTAAAGATACAATCTTTTCACCTATTTATACCCATCGCATTAATTGCGATGAAGTCCACTATGAAGAAGTTAACCGTCCCACTTTTTGATCTGGACGCTCAAGATTCTGACACGTGTCCAAAAACACATCAAAGGGCTCACTCGCGCGCGCGGGACTCCACGTGCCAGACAAGCCTCACAGATGTGCGACACGTGTCATCATCTCTCACCATGCCAGCTACTTGCACAAGCGTGGTCATCCACACGCCTGACAGAACACACATGTCCTTGGACACGTGGCACGATCCTGATCATTCATCCGCCCACTTGCGCGCGTGGTGCATGACGCGCCTAACACAAGACGAAAATATGTCCTGCCATACGTCTGACGTGACCGACATCTTGACGATGTGCCAGACCACTGTCTGACACAAAAAACTCCTCGATTTCCACATCAGCTTCCCTCCGAAGTAATTACACCCAATTAATTCCAGCGCATTCAATTCAAATGATTGGCGACACATTTAACTCCAATCATTCCAATAATTCATACAACTCCAGAAGTGTATTAACTACAGAAGCATTAACTACAACTTCAAACCGGCGCTGGCGGCAACCTTACATCAACATAAAAGACGTTCTCCGCCTAACTGCTTTTCAGGACCAGGCGTCACACGTCATTTTTCGGTGAAAGCTTGACGTAAAGCGAAAAAAAAAACGTTCTCCGCTTAACTCATTTTCATGACCAAGCACCACACGTCATCTTTCAGTGAAAGCTTGACGTAAAGCGAAAAAAAGACGTTCTCCGCCTAACTCCTTTTCAGGACCAGGCGCCACATGTCATTTTTCAGCGAAAGCTTGACGTAAAGAGAAAATAGACGTTCTCCACCTAACTCCTTTTCAGGACTAGGCGCCACATGTCATTTTCAACGAAATCTTGACGTAAAGCGAAAGAAGACGTTCTCCACCTAACTCCTTTTCAGGACCAGGCGCCACACGTCATTTTTTAGCGAAAGCTTGACGTGAAGCGTGAAAAGACGTTCTCCGCCTAACTCCTTCTCAGGTCCAGGCGCCACACGTCATTTTTCAGTAAAATCTTGACGTAAAGCGGGTGAAGACGTTCTCCGCCCAGCTCCTCCTCAAATGAGAAAAAAAAAACACGCCCCCCTTCCATAATTCAATAAAGGACAACCCAACAAGACCCCGCCTAACAACAAGCAGATGAGCTGTCATCAGCGAACGACAATTTATTTAGTCCAGCGCTCCACCTACTCTTAAACTAAGAACAGGAGAAGCCCTAGACTAGGGGGACTTGAAGGGATATGGAGCCTAATCCTCGCGCGGATGGCATCCTTATCCCACTTTCCAATAACCTAGGGGCTAACATTATAGCGTGGACAGGGTTATCATGCTGGCGCAGAGATAACAACCGCAGAGACAGGTAGCTTCAGAAGCTTGCCTTGGCCCGCGGGCCTAGCTCCGCGCCACACGACAGGTCAAGCTGAGCATCCAAAGCAATAACATTCGGCTCTTCATAGTGGACGTAGGTCATTAATGACCAAACCACTTACATTCTCGTGTTCATACTTTCACCACACACACACTAATCTTTTTACCATCTTGGGTTTCGTTAGTCCACCGGTGTGAGCAAAGGATTGTACTTGAACAAACACGTGTATTAACCTCATGGTGATTATCTTTAATCACCGTGATACTTGTTGTTTCTTAAGCCGGGGAATGCGCAGTCTGGTAGTTCGGTTGAGGTGTCGGTGCGTTGTAGGGAGTGGACAAACCGAGGCCTAAGGTGAATCGTTTGGTGATGCTAAACCTAGAGAGGTTTTGCATCAGGAAAAAGGTGTGGATTATCGGAAGATTGATGTAGAGTTGGAGCGATGACGTCTTGGCAGGATATCCAAATTTGTAACGCACAAAAATTAAACTAACACTAAGCGCCTCGCTATGGCCACAGCGAGGCGCTTAGGATATCTTTTTCAGCTTAAGCGCCTCGCTATAGGGGTGAAAATAGAAGCCAAGGGATTTTATTATCAACACCCTATTGTTTTCATTATTAAAAAAAAAAAACATAATCATGAGATATTACCATACAACAAAGGTATAACTTATAAAGACTGTTTAGTGTGGACTCGGTAAAGGGACTCGGGGGTGGGGGGTGACGTGGACGATGCCCTGATCGGGAACCCCCCCCCCCCCCGTTTAATTTTCAGTGAGATCAGGGCCAACTTACCATTTGCACCGATGATGGTGATTTGTCCAAAAAAGTGAACGTTGAGAGGTGGGGCCATCTTTTAAAATATGGTCGTTGGCCATAAAAAAATTCAAACCATTTTACCTTTATATAAATAAACAACCACACAATACTTTAAACCACACCATATTTTACCACACAACCATATTTTTATAAAAATCACTTCATTTTTCAAACAATTTTTTTTTTAATGGATCCAAGGCGTTCAAACCCGCAACCCTTTTTCCCGAACACCCCCGCTACACTGCTCGACCCTAGCACATACGGGTTTGGCGGTTTTATTCAACCCCAAAACGGTTGGCAAATGCAAATGCATCAACAACAACAATTTCATATGCAAATGCAACGCCCGAATCAAATGCAATTTTTCCCGCGAGACCTCAATCACAACCCGAACCCGAACACGATTTTGTATCCTTAGGCGTCGATGACGACGTTATACCCGAAACTCAACAAACCTTAAAAAAAGACACCAAAGGGAAAAAACGTGCCGTTGAAGAAAATTCTAGTAGTGAGGTGGATAGCATTCCTTGGAGTCAAGTCGAGCTCGAGGCCCTAGCACGAGCGTAGGTGGACGTCTCTACCGACCCGATAAGAAGTAAGATTTTTTTAAATATATACATTCTATTTAAAGAAAATATTATGTATATGTTTGTCTTTAGAAAAAAAGTATTATATATATGTATTGTCTTTAAAATAAAAATATGTCACGTGTAGGTACAAATCAAAGATGGGATAGCTTTTGGAACAGTATTTGCGTTCCGTTTTTCAAGTTAATGCAACGCGAGCCTTATCGAACCTTTCATTCCGTTAGTACGAAGTTTAGGGAGATGAACAACAAATGCCAACAGTTTGCGGGTGTTTATCAAAATTATTGGAACAATTGAAAGACAGGTGAAAGTGATGAGGATATGTTGAAAAAGGCGCTTAGGAAGTTTAGCTCAAAGAAAGGGGGTGGGTGTACATGAGGCTGTATGAGATTTGAGGGCATGTGTAAAATGGAAGGTGGTGCCAAACGAAGTGGCACAAGCAAAAAGAACGAAGACGAGCTCCTCGGGAAATTATAGTGCGGGGGGGGGGGGGGGGTCTGATGCACATTGTGCTATAAATATAAACGATGACCCGGAGTTTGAAGATGAAGCTCCAACTCCCGAATCGGAGCGGCCAATTAGAAGGGACCGCGCGAAAAAAGCCGCCTCGAGCTCAAAAGGAAAGTCCTCCGCTTCGAAAATAAAAGTGGCCGACAAAATAGATGCCTTGATTCAAAACTTTAACGAGTTTAAGGCGGAGCAAAAGGAAAGGTGGAATGAAAGAAAGAAGGAGTAGGAACAAGCTGCGACTCTAGAAAATGAGAGGCTTGAATTGGAGAGGGCACGCCTCGCGTATGATCTTGCGCAACAAGAAAAGGTGGAGTTTGCCATGATGGAGAAAAGTCTCGACGGTCTTCCCGAGCAAGAACAAGCGGTAATGTCAGCGATCAAAGACAAGATCACGAATAAATGGCTTGGAAGACGTATGCTTTAGATGTTTATTATGTATTTTTCGTGTTATTTT
Source organism: Ambrosia x helenae (assembly GCA_030844895.1). Lineage (NCBI taxonomy): Eukaryota > Viridiplantae > Streptophyta > Magnoliopsida > Asterales > Asteraceae > Ambrosia > Ambrosia x helenae. The sequence continues at coordinate 40,670 of JAUTDX010002437.1, read as the reverse complement.
TTAATTTTCTATGTATTGTAGGTTGTAATGTTTTTAATTTAATGAAGTTTATTTTTATTTTTTACAGATTTTTTTTTAGTTTTTTACGGTTTTTTTTAGTATGTACGTTTTTTTTAATTTTTTTACGGTTTTTAGTTTTTTTTTTAATATTTATGAAATATAAAATATATAATTAAATAAAAAGGAAAAAGAATTAAAAAGGAAGAGGAATTGGGGGAAACCATTTCCAAACTTTAAGAGAAAAAATGGAGGAAATGATGTGACGCTGATATGACATTTAGGGAAGTTGAGGGAATGTTGCAACACACCATATAGCCTAATGTTTTGATCCTTTCTTATTAAAATAGAGCATAAAGTTTTTAAGGTAACTTTCATAAACGGTCCATTTAGGTACAAAACTTATACAAAACCATAGATTTAATCTTTTAGAATATAAAATATACGAAAGTTCATATACATTACTCAAGTTAGGGGTTTTTAAAGTCGGATAATTTGAAATTTTGGATAGTCAATTTCGGGATCTGAATCCAAAATTTCAAATAGAAAATATTGAGTCTCGAGTTCTTAATTAAAAAAGTTTTGTGAACAAATGTACTAAGAGGAGAGGACAGTGAAGGCCACTTTAAAAAAGAGAAAACGTGACTAGGTTAATGGATAAGCTTTGGGGGTAATTTAGTAAAATAAGAAAAGATGAAGGTTCTTTATGTTTCTGGAAAGTGGGAGATTGAAATTTTAGGAGGCAAAAAGTGAAAAAGTTAGACATCATTTCTTTGTTTGATTTCATGTCCTTAGTTGGACCACTCCGAGTTTGTTTTTATTTTTATTAAAGTTGTTATTCAAACATAATTTTATTTTTAAAATCAGTTTGTGTTAGTATCTACGTATTAAAAAACACATTTGTGGAGGTGAAAACAGATGTTTGAGATTGTCCATATCTTCTTATAAAAGTGGTCATTCTCCTTTTAAATCAAAACATTATATTTTAAGTTAGGTTTTTGAGTATAGGATTAAAAATTTAAATCAATGCTTAATAGATAGTGAATTTGTGATCACAATGATCACACAATATAATATTATTTAACAATTCATGCTTAAAACATTGTGATCACAATAAATTATTATTATTATTATTATAAATGAGAGAGGTAAAAGATGAAGTAGACACGTTTGTTGAAGTTTCTAGTAATCAAAGAACTCATAGAACCAATCCACATAATCAAGAAGATACCGGCGATGATGTGTTCAGATCTTTATCCCTGAAAAAAGGAGATACCAGCGGCGATGAGGGTTTCAAACCATAACCCCATGGTGTGGTAGTGCTTATAAAAGGGAAGAGGTGGAGGTGGTCTTGTGGACACACGTAGCGATGATGTGTTGGTAAATATGGTGGTGGTAGTGGTTGAGAGTTTGACAAATGGTGAGAAAATGGGTGAGCTGTTGGTTTAAGCCCCAAGAATACCCTTGGTTTAAGATTTAATTACATACATACCCTCACGTACTGTTCTTCTTAAGTTTTTATTAATACATAGTATAATATTATTGATAAGGTTATTTCAAAATGTTCATATTCTTAAACACTTTATCTATTTGTTGTGAACAGTTAGATTATGTATTTTGTTTTATGCTTGAGACATAGGGTTCATCCTGTTCCTTATATGTTTTATCCGTTTTACAGTGCGGGTGTCAATTATATATTTTGTTGTTTTGCCATTTTGTGTTTTAGTAATTTTGCTACGAAGAGTGTCTCAGTGTGTATGTTTGTATGTCCGTTTAAAGACTCATGGATCAGGAAAGAGATATATAGTCTTCATAAAAAACCATTTCTTAGCATATGTTATGTGTGACTGTTTGGATTTTTGTATGTTAAGCTATTTCACTATTTTACAATACAACCCTATGATTTATATGCTATTCAAGCGCATCTGTCATCGCAGCTTTAAAGGGGGCGGGGTGGACGACGACTCGGGGCCAATCCCTTGTTGGGCCCAAAAATGTTTAATTTTTTTTGTATATATTAAATTTAATATATATATATATATAACATATATTTGCTTATTATGTCTAAAAGTGTTTTTAGTGGAGTTGTAAAAACTATCTTAGATGTATAGTTCTCAACTTCAAGTGTTGTCTTTAGCACTAAAATCTTAGTTTTTTTTAATCATTCTCTTTATTTTGGGTGCCAGTATTTTATGTCATCTGAGGCCCAAACAAATTGTGTTCTTAGGGACGGCCCTGGTATCTGTTATTCATATCTACGAATTTTCAAGTATGGAAATTTTATATATCTACACATATACTTGGTATGAAATGACTTAATTATTTGTATACATTTTATATATATATATATATATATATACACAATTACCAACTTGGGTCACCTTTAAGAATCACCATTCTTTTCTCATCACTTGATAGTTGATACCCTTTCACAAATCAACCACCATCATGAGCCTTATTCAAGAGTCACCACTCTTTCCTCATCATTGACACCATTTCACAAAATCAACTACCAACATAAGTCTTATCCAAAAGTCACCACTCTTCCTTCGTAGCCTTCTAATTTTTTTTTAATAAATAGATTCTATTAAATAAATATATTGATAAGTTTTCCTTCGCTAAACAAGTTTCAACGGTTACCAAATCGTCAATACATTTATTCTCATATTCCATTTTCAATTTTTTCAAACTGTAATCCAAAATTCGTCTATTAACATCAAAGGAAATAATTTTTTAATGCCTATATTCATTCACTGCATATAAGGAACTCCATAATATATTTTTTTATATTCATATCCATGTTTATCAAATGTTTAGTCTTGAATCGCAACTAGGGTTTTATGCTTAGGTTTTAATTGAAAATCATGTGCATTTCTTTTATCATTGTATGCCACTTTAAAAATTTATTGGAGTTAAAGTTCATTTTTGAGTTTTTTTTGTCCCACATGCACTCAATCTTCATCCTCTTTCTTCGTCTTTTCACTACTAGAAAATGGCTCCATTTACTACAAAAATTTCCGACAAATTTCCCACAAATTTTATTTGCGACAAGTTTGCTGCTAATTTCCGACAAAAAGTAGAAACCATACTTCATCCGTCAACTTTTTGACAAATAAGCTACAAATAATGATTTGTCGGAATTTCAACGCAAGCTTAAAAACGTTTTCGACAAAAACATATTTTTTAATAATTGTTATTTCTTTCTTTGTTTACATAAATAAACTAATAAATTTTAAAATACGAAATATTAATTTGTCACAATTTTGTCGGAAACTATAAGACTTTTCCGACAAATTTTAGACAAAAGCAAGTTTTTTAATAATTGTTATTTTTTATATGTTTATATAAGTAAAATAATAAATTTAAAGAAGTTTCCGACAAATTTTCGACAAAACATATACTTAAAACGTTTCCGACAATTTTTTGACAAAACGTATTTTTGAGACTTTTTCTGACAAATTTTCGACAAAAAGTTATATTTAAGACATTTCTGACAAAAAAATCGCATTTTTGGTTTCCGACAATACGGGCCCTTTTCAGTGTTTTTTAATAGATGAATATTGTTATTATTTATTTATTTAGGACCTAATTGTTAAGGTAATAGTTTACGCCTAATTGTCAAACATCTCAAATTGTTACTCGTTTATGCATGGTGGTGATTATTGAACCTACAAGTAGTTGGGTAGTGTTGGGCTTTATGTTAATAGGTATTAATTATATATTTTTTTTGTTAACTTTTAGCTTCAAAAAGTTCAAGCGGAATTAGAAAGTGAACGAGAGGCCCGGCAAAATATAGAAGCCCATTTTGAACAATTTCAATAAGAACGTGAACAAGAGCGGGCCGACCAAGCGGCAAGGCGAAAAAGCATGGAAGAGTTTGTGAAAAACATCGGCAAGAAGTAAAAAAAAAAACTCTTGGTGTATTATTTTTGGAATGTTAAAGATCCGATGTTTTGAATCAAATAACTTGCTTTTGATTAGGATTTTTTGTATTATTATATTATGCTATAAACAGGTTTATATTTGGATTATTTCAGGATTTTGCTGCATTTTTTTGCATTAAAAGTAATCTTATTTCTGATTTTATAGGTAGAATTTTTACAATTTGTCGAAGTTTTGTCAGAAACATTGGAAACCAGTTTTGTCGGAATTTTGTCGAAATATTGGAAACTAGATTTGTCGCAATTTTGTCGAAACATCGGAAACCAGACTTATCGTAATTTCGTCGCAAATAATTGTGAGAATTCTGTCGGAAAAGTTAAATTTAATTTGGTGGATTTTTTTTTTTTGGAATGTGGCAAATTTGTCGAAGGCCTTCAAAAAGATTTGTAGGAATTTTGTCGCAAAAAAATCATATATATATATATATATATTTGTATTTATAAATTATTTTTCTTGGTATTATTAATTTTAGAAATAAAGTATATAAAAAAATACGAATTTGTCGAAGATTTGTCGGAAAAACATAAAAAGGCGTTTTGCCAGAACTTTGTCGGAAATGGTGCGACGAGGGCTTTTGTCGGAATATTGCCGAAGATTTTGTGGCAGATTTGTCGCTAACTGTAATTCCGACAAGTTTTTTTCCCAGGAATTGTTTTGTGGCAAATTTGTCGATAATGACCATTTTCGACAAATTTCCGACAAATTTCGATGTCGAAAACTTAGCAGTTTTCTAGTAGTGTTTGATACGAAGTTTGATATTTCCGATTTCTTTGATGAACAAACTAGATTTTTGCCCGCATGTACACGCGGTTCACCAACGTACATGTATTTAGGGAATTATAACGTTTAAAATAAATTATGAGTAAAAATATTGTATTAAAGTATAAAACAACGAATACAAATTTAATTCAAAATATCACTAAATATTTCTTTATACACCACATTTCTGGTTTTAGTTTTCACATTCCCATCAGCATCAAGTAAAAGTAATTTCACTCCTGCCCTGCTTTTAACTCTTGACAATGCGACATAAAGTTGGCCATGTGAGAATACAGGTTCTATTAAATACAATCCAACCTTAGATAATTACAACATGACGAACAATATATATCGACCAAAGAATGCTTTTGTTTCCATTTCGTACAAATAATTACAACATAACAGGGAAAAAAACGTAAAGAAGTATGGATTAATGTTAACACGCGGTTCACCAACGTACAATTATTTTGAGCGGTAAAATGTATAAAAATATAGTAGAAATATTCTATTAAAATTTAAAAGAAACCAATACACACAAAATTATTTTGTCGCACCTGAAAGCTAACCATCCACACCTAAATACTGAATTCAAGATTGTAGAAGAGGAAGGGTTGCTGTGCCAGTTACGCTTCCTCTGATTGATAAGCCAATTTTTTATCTATTTCAACTGTAGCCCTATTTCTTTAACCAACGGTGCCTTGTCTTCTTCCTGCACATTAAAAACCTTAGATCATTTTTACTACAGGCCGAATCAAGTTTGTATCCCTTAATTAATTTTCATTTTATACAACTAATGCATTACTTAAGATTAAGAAAAACAAATATTTTGGAACGATAATATTTGAAGAAAAAGATTTAGGCAGCTATATTCATTATAGACACAGACCGGTTTTCAACCCGTTTGATCCATTTTTCTTTCAACTTTCTATAAACCACTTGAATAATCACAATGCATTGTATAAAATTGAGTTGAAGAATGACTAATTAATAATTACACCTGGCAGAGTTGTCTTATTATGAAATGCATCCACAGTCTTGTCCACTTCGTCTCTAGACAGAATATAACAAAGCAAAAACCTAATAACACATAATTGGGTTTCAACTTTCAATGAGTCAACACACAACTCAATACCATCAAATAAGAATATTTGTTAAGGAAATACAGATTTCAAATGAAATATAGAATTCAGTCATGATGAAGGAAATACAGATTTCATGGAGGTAAAACTTACCAAAACGTCTTGTGTAAGATCCCACAGTTGACGGATTGAGTATTAGGCAGTTCACTCAGCTTCCCAAACCATTCTTCATAAAAGGACCATATTTCTGACCTGGCTCAAAACATATTTTAATAAGAAAGTAATCCACTTGCCCATATGAAAAATTAAAAAAAAATATATAAAGGACTCAAGAAGCATACAAGTACACCAAGAACTGATATTGTGCATACTTCCCGTAGATCACTTCTATATCTTGTTGGATGTTTTTGATTGTTGACTTTTTTCCATGAACCTAAAACAAAATAAATGGTTGTGATTTGCCCAATATCCGAAAAAAACATAATTTAATAAGAAACTAAATCCACTTGCCCAATATCCGACTTGCTCTGTCACCAATAAAGAAAGTGTGATCGCGTAGAAACAACATGATCATCTTCTTCTTCTAGAGTAGAAACAACACTTTTCGCGTCTTCTGCCAACAAAGAAAGTGCGATCGCGTGATCAATTTCTTCACTATCAAAGTCTGATAACACGTCCTACATCCACATAACATACAATAAAATTCAAACAGTTAAGTTAAATCAAACAAAATGTAAAGAGCATTAATATACCCATGCAATTGGAGGATACTTACCATAACTCCCATGATGTTTTATTGAATGTTTATTGCTGTAACTTAACCACTTAATAATCTTGGTTAAACAACCCATGAATCATTAGAACCCTTTTCTGCATATGAAATTAAACAATCTTGAATTACCAATTTTTCGCGAACCGAAATCCATTTTTTCAACCAAAGTGATAATAAACATTGATCAAGAATTCAATATTGAAACTTTATGATGAACAAACCATAATTATTGATTACAACTTCCACCAAGAGAATCCATGACATAAACAAAACCAAAAAAAATTAATAAAATATTCATCTTCCAACTATACTATTGGTTGTTCATAATTAAAACAGACAATGTATACCTAATTTGCAAAACAACATTAATGAATTTAATGAACTAACCTTCAAAAACTCATAGATAAGGAGAGAGCAGCATTCTTGACGACAGCTGAGAAAGCTTGGACTGGATTAAGTGAGCAATTGCACTTAACTACATTATATCTATTAGAAAATGCGCTTAATGATCGTTGTAATCCAACTGAAATCTTGACACCAAATAAATTTTATAATTGTAGGTGACCACCACCCAACATGCTACGCATGAAAACAAAAGGATTCAAAATGCTTAGCAAAATATAAGTTATGCAAGTAAATTAATCATTAATCAATAATTTTTTTTTTTTCTAATAAGAACACTAGAACAAAAGCTCCTTTATCAAAGGTATGGCACTGAGCATACTTGTTTGTGATTTGCAACTATGTCTCCCTTGATTGATCTTTCACACCTCCTTGCACGGATAGTTGTAAGCTACAAATTACACCTATGCAGTGACGGGATTAGACAATATCTAATTTTTGCATATAACTTAAGCACTACAAAATACAAACCAACAACTCAAAATCAACTCTATAAGATCCAAATTTTCAACAGAACATAACAACAATAAGTTACCAAGTAAAAAATCAACTTTACAATATCCAAGCACTCAAACAAACATGTAAATAATCTAATTTATCATCTACCAACTGTAATATTAAATATTAAATTATTAATAGATCTACAAACAAATGGCTAATGAGCTACATATGTTGGTTATTGAAACTGTATTTTATGTTCAAGTGGCAAAATAAGTTGAGAATTGACCTTCCTAGTCACGGCGCCCGAACCCAAATCAACCTGCAACAAAAAAATATCAATCAAACACATAAGGGTTCTTTGGATGTGAGTTTTAAAGGTGATCAATTATTATATTTATATTATCTGTTAAAACTGTAACAATCAGATAACTGATTTGCAGAAGTGTTTGAATCTGTCTACATATGAAGATATTAAACTGCAGGCATATAGAAAGATGCACGTAAATGAAGGGTTTTTATTACACACTTAGTCATTAAGCGGATGTTTATTGACAAACAGAACTATGTCAATACAGTATAGAAGAAATACAGAAATAATGACATCTTGTTGAGGCTTCGCCGGTAATTGATCAGCCGTCGTTGTCACACCCCAACCCGGATCGGGCTGATGTGTCACTTTTACAGATATCAAATCCAAAAACCATTCCATAATATTAAAACGAAAAGATCCTAGTTACATTTTTTTTTACATTGTAGAACTAAATTAATGAATCATGATTTCCAACTTCTTTTAACGCTCTTCACTGATTCCCCAACATCCCATATTACCTGCGAAACAAATAAGACAACACAACAAAAGAAAATACGGCTGAGCCAAAAATTGCCCAGTAACGGAGAAATCAACAGTACAAGTAAATTCAACGCAGCGGAAAAGCAAGACGTAATAGAACTGTGACCGAAGTGAACATACGAAAGGGAATACGAAAACCAAACGAACTCTATTTCAAACTCGAAACCAAACTTTTATATCGAAACAACTGACGAACATAATTCGACACAAAACCTGATACTTAACCGGAACAATAATCAGACACATACCGAAGCATATAAGAACAATATCAGAAACTTATCAGAACAGATACATAAATCAAACTACGTGACTATTCATAACAATAAATTAAGTCACGTCAAACGGAAGCACCCACGAGCCAAAACAAACTTACAAACTGGTACATAGCTAGCTAGTCCATGCACCTATGAGATGGTGAGCGTGGCGTACACCCATTATTCCAATCTCCACAAAACAAACTCAAACATATATCAAAAGTCAGAATCAGATCTAGGATATATCCATACGCCTCAAAGGGACCATGTAAGAGACGCCGTGATTTTGATTACGCACTGTCACGGAAAGTGTTCATGTCGCTGACGCCCCAAACGACAAGTCAAAACAAACTGCTCGGGTGACAGAGTACAAAAGCTAAGGCCATGTAAATAATACATGCAAACTAAAAATGACACTAACTGGAACATGCGGCCATGAGTACAAGTCAGAGGCATGGCATGCTATGACACACTAACAACAAAATGACAAATACACACCGATCCAAAAAAATGAACCAAGTACGAACCGATGATACGTATAAAATGATGACAAACAGACTCTAAACATAGACGTAATGTCCGTACTACAAAGTAACGGGTGTGAATTTTATACTATGATAATACGACTAACGAACCCGTACACATGGAAGGAAACGAAAGTTATACTATGATTAAAAGAAAACAGAATCCGTACCTTAAAGCGTAATTCCATGCTTTGGAAAACTTTAACGTCTCACGCAATATTTATTTAAGACAACCTAAATATAAAATTTCTTAAACATTAATATACGACTGACCGAGTTTCCTAATTATACGTGGTCATCACCGGTTTTCTTGAACTAATAATGAGTATAAAGAAAATATCTTTGTTTATAAAATAGGCATGTATTTTAGTACTGGACGTCCAAAGAAAAAAACTCTTGAATCCATAAAAACTTAAAGGTTGAGAATTTAAATAAACTTATATTTTACAAAAACCCATCGTAGTGAGATTATTAATTTACATTAGTTTTACTAGTGTTGACATCATATTGTAGATCAAGTAATTATGTTGGTACGTCTTATTGCTGTACTATCCTTTTGGCTCTTAGCTTCTAAACCCACTTTTATTCTCCTAATTAACATATATATATATATATATATATATATATATATATATATATATATATATATATATATACCTTTATTCATGCGTTTGTTTGGTTGTGCCTTCAAATAACATTACTACTTAACTTATTAGCATATATACACATACATATATGACTAAAAATATAATGTCATACATATTTACAAGACTAAGGAAGCAATAGAATTTGGTCTGTTGAAATTGATGCCAACTGCAAAGTTTATAAATATTACTCGAAAAGATATCATAAGCTGCCTTTGGGTAAGGAAAATAAAGATACAAACCCAGTTAGTATTTCAAACCCATGAATTAGGTGGTAGTGTGACCTTGATACAAACCGATGACTATTAGAAAACTGATTTGGCCATTGTATACAAACCGGTGATTCAAAATTTATAAGGATGGGTATGATATCTCATATAGAACGTAGAGGGTTACCTTGCGGTGATAGACGGTGGCCAAAAAGTTGCAAAACAAAGGTGTCGGTGCTCGATTAACGAAGGTGTGTTGTAGCAATCAAGTGTGAACTTGTGCGGAAGCAGCGGTGCACGCTCACAATAAAAGGATGGAGACAATAAATTTTGTTTGTGATCAATGAAGAGGACGATGTTGTGGCTGAGAAGAACAAGAACACGACAGCGGCGGCACTTGGTGGGGGTCGTCATGAGCAGGTGGGTTGCGCTTATGCAAAACGAAGTAGAGACCAAAGTGGGCAAGCGGTTGAGGTTTATATCATAGCTTAATGGATTGTGGAACGAGATTGCATAAGAACATATTGGCTTTAACGGAATGGACGTCCAAAATTTACGGGTGTTGGTGTGTTCCCGAGTTTCATTAAAAGAAGGAAAAGAAAGGAAATGGAAGGAAATAGAAGGAAAACTAGTTAAAATTCTTTAGTTTAGTTTTCCTTCCAATTTGGAAGGAAACGGAAGGAAAGAACATTTATCCTTTCTTTTCCTTTCCCTTCCCTTCCTTCAATTCTTTTCCTTTCTTTTCCCTCTTTAAGTTAACTCGGGAACACAACGTTAGGCTCGAATAAACAAGTCACAATTCGAGCTTCCAACGAGCTAATATTGAATAACTCAAACGACTTGCCGTATTTATACCCTACTGCATGTGATGCGGCCAAACAACACAAAATAGTTTCGATTATCAGTTTGAACTGTTATTTATTTACTATCACCGTCTCATTTTAGATGTCATGGGCCCACAAACACACAGATTAAGAAATCTTTGATTGTATATTCTCTGAGTTGTAAAATAACAATAATATACTCAAGTTATTATTTCAAATCTTTGATTGTCTCTTGTCTTTTATGGCAAAACTGGAAATTGCTTAAAAATAAACATTTAATTTGGGACAACAAAAGGAAGAAAAATGGACATTTAAAATTGGACGGAAAGAGTATCTTTTTAAACCGCTAATTTCTGCTAGAAGGTTTAGAAATGACGAATAAAAAGTAAAAAGAAAACCAATAATGAAGACTGAAAAGTCAATTTTGAGTTTAAGTCAAACTGCTATATCGTCAACATAAATCTCTGAATCAAACTTTTAAATCGTGAACACGACTGATCCAACGTATTTTGTTTAAGATTCAATCAGTTTTGGCCATTTATCAACACAAATAAGTGGCGGAACCAAAAAGTTTTAACAAGAGGGTCAATTTTTGTATGTGTGTGCATGCACACGTGTATATATATTTATATATATTTAGAGTAAAGATCTTGTACAAAGTGTTTTTTGGTAAGAACTGTGAGAATCAAAGGGGGTAAAAAAAATTTATTTTATTTTTTAGAATATTTTTTCCCATATTATTAAACATGTAGAGTAAAGATCAAATACATATAGTTTTTTTGTAAGAACTGTGAGAATCAAAGGGGGTAAAAAAAATTATTTTTTTTTTAGAAATTTTTTTTCCCATGTGCTTAAACATTCTTTCTAGATGAATAATACAAAAAAAAAATTAAATTTTTTTTTTAGTGTAATTACGTCATTAAGGTAAATACATTAGTTTACACTAGAATAATTATGTAATTACTCTACACGTAATTACTCTACACCAATTTTTTTTTATAGTTTTCAATACTATAATACATGTTTAACAATATGGGGAAAAAAATTTAAAAAAAAAATTAAAAAAACACCCTCCTTTGATTCTCACAGTTCTTACCAAAAAAGCTATTTGTACCGGATCTTTCCTCTAAACATGTATTATAGTATTGAAAACAAAAAACAAATAAATTTTTTTTTTTTGATGTAGAGTAGTTACGTGTAGAGTAATTACATAATTACTCTAGTGTAAACTAATGTATTTACTTTAATGACGTAATTACACTAATTTTTTTTTAAAATTTTTTTTTGTATTATTCATCTAGAAAGTATGTTTAAGCATATGGGAAAAAAAATTTCTAAAAAAAAAATAATTTTTTACACCTTTTGATTCTCACAGTTCTTACTAAAAAAACACTTTGTATTTAATCTTTACTCTATATATTTATATCATATTGTATAGTAGTTATTTACTGATGTAAAACAACTAAACATAAATTTTGTAAAAAGTTGGATACCAACAAAATCAATAAAAAACAATTCATGGTCAATAAATCTCATAAGCGATGTTGACTGAAATTGGATTTTTTTTTTAATTTAATAGTTTAAAAATAGGCCCTAATTAATATGTTAAAATACTTTTCTTACAAAAGAAAGCTACTAAAGTAATAGCGTTAGACCACATATATTGTAGATCACGTGTTTTTCTTCTACAGATAAATTATACACGCAATCACTACGCTTGACATAGGTGATAAGAGCATCTCCTATCTATCAAGTTTACTTCAATTTCAAGTATTCAATGGTGACATATCATTCACACCTTAAGTTTTTTGCCTTACATTTCTTTCTACTTTATGATTTAATTTTATAAATTAATTTGTCTTTTTATTTTTTTTAATATAAGTATCAAAACAATACATACTGTTCACCATAAAATAGAGTGGTTTCAACGATGAATGCATCCATTGATAGTCCTCGATGAAAAAAGGAACACTCAGTAATTTGTAGGAAAACATGACGTGGGTAAAAAAATTATTGACATGTTACAAAATGAGTTCTAAGGAATATGACGAGCGTTATCAATGACAGATCATCGACAAAATTTATAGGCAGTTCATAGGTTCAATATCATCGACAGATCAACAACAAAAGCATCACATAGAGATCAACCATGAATGCTTCATCGAAGATTACTAACGGAGGGATAACTAACAAGATGCTTCACAAAGAGACCACTAGCGGAGGCATACCAACAAATGATAAATCTTCACCAACAAAACGTGAAGAGAACAAAGAGATACAAAAGGATATTTGGAACAGTAATAACACAAATAAATGATTTGATATTAGCACCACTATTTACAGTTCGTTTTATAAGGTCTCATAAAACTTTTAAACGAAATCTTTAACCATGGTTCTAGAAAACCACAACATAAACCAGCTAAATTTGTTAGGTCACTCGGACGGGTACTTGTGTAGATGAGTCAAGCTGAGCATGAGCATATTAATCTTCGGTTTCGGCCGTCTAATCTAAGAGGTTCAATAGGCTCATTTAACTTATGAGAGTTTGAACGGGAGATTGTTGCGTTTCGAGATCTATGTACTATAAAGTTTGAATTTGGCTCGTGAGTAAGTTTTTAAATGCTAGCTCAATGCATTTGTTAGTTTATCTAATTTTGTATGAATAGGATGATATATATAATTTGGTTATTTTTGTTATAATATATATTTGATAGAGTTATTTAGGTTCGAAAGCTTAGTTAAGCTCATTGTATAATGCTAGAGCTTTGACTCGTTTAAGCATGTCACAATTCGAGTTTTTTAGGAGCCGATAGTGAGTAACTTGCTAGGGACTTGCAACATTTATACCAAACCATCTATGGACAGGACAAACTGCACAAAATAGTTTGGTTTTGTCATATTATCAGTTTGAACTATTAGGTAGGTAGCGTTCGTTTCATAGGAATGGAATTCAGATGGAATTGGATGTGTATTCGACTCCTTATGTTGTTCGTTACAACAAAAGAAAGAATTGTAATTGAAAAACAACATATGGAAGGTAGTCTAAATTTTAATTCCATCGAGATTTCATTCTATTTTATGAAACGAACACATCAAAATTCCAAATCAAATTATGGTTCTCGCGCGAATTTCAATTCCTTTGCAATCCGTTAAACGAACGCTACCTTAGGTTTTTTTTATTGTTTGAAAAAAAAAACATTAATTTATGTTATATGTTTCATGAATGACAAATATTATTGTTTAATATAAGATATACGTATATTGACACGAAACGAAAGCGATAAAAGTGCTAGGTATGTTTAGCAAACGTTTATGTAATTTATAAAGTTTGGAGGGGGGGTATATGTAATTGCCCCTAATGTTAACAAGTCTTTATTTATAGGCTATTCATGAAAGATCCTGGCTTTCGTGCTTTGGTGGGTCTCCGAGATCCTTTCGATGACCTATGTTGTGTTGAAGGGATATCTATATAATCCGATCGATTGCGTAAATCCCGTGGTAACAGCGGAACCGGGGAAAGTATATAGAAAAGACAATTCTTTTCTATTAGATTAGTCTACTAATTCATATTAGATTAGTCTATTAATTCATATTAGATTAGTCTTAGTAATCCCTGCTTAGTGAGTCCTTTCTTTAGTGTTGAACTAGTAACTCACTAATTAAGTTCCGTCAAAATAACTGAATATTGACGAGACACTTTAATGAAATTGAATACTCTAACTGAAATATTAATTTTGGTCGACATAACCAACATCTAGAGATAATTAAGATAAATAATAAAATCAACACCCTAAAATAGAACTTAAATTATTAAAAAGCCTAACGATTATTATTCATTTGAATTATGTATCTTTTTTTACTCGTCTTCCGCATTCTTAACGATCCATAAATGAGTCGTTCGTTCGAATTATCGATCCCTTATCATTCTTTCTCACTTGAAAAGAACTTGTCCTTGAATTCTTGAAGTAAAGAGCTTTAGTTGATGAATTGTTTCGTTTCTCCACTTCTGAAGATTTCTCCATCATCACCTTCTGTTTCACATTTTCACCTCTTATGATTTTTCTTATTTTTCAATACACATCATACAGACAAAAAGGATGTTAGAAACTTCACTATTTTCGTTCTCTTTATCATTTGTTTAATTGATTTATTAGCTTTCCACTATGCTAAAATTGTTGGCTAGCTCCAACATTAAGATTGTAGTTTCTTCATGCTTGTTGTGCGCACCTTTATATCTCAATATGACACATCATTATTGTTGCAACTTGCAAGATTCATTGATTTCAACGTTAAATTTATCATACATATAAACATATCTCTTGTCATATATGAAGTCGGAATAAGGGATGTACCTCTTCATGTTAACAAGATGTTGATAGCTATGACTAGCGTTCCTAAAACCTCTTTTGTTAACAATGGGATGCCCAATAGCCCTATGGTAACCACCCTTATGATTTTTTTGGATGTTTTCGCCACCTACGATCATGGCACATCGTTCTTCAAAATTATGTCGAATTTGATTGCCTTAATATAAAGATTATCCAACACAATTCACAATCTATCAACCCTACGATCTCCATCATAAGAAAGAGGAGGTTGAGTTGCTCCAACGCAACGTGCCATCAGGATACTAATGAGCTCTAGTACCACCTGACGCAGAAAGGAAGCGATAAAAGTGCTAGATACGTTACAGCGGACAATGTAGAAAAAACTCATAATATCAAAAGTTGTCATATACATTACACACATGGGCGAAGGATTGAAGAAACCAGGGGGTGTCCCAGCCCCTCCCTGTTTTTTTCTCAGTAGTGTAAATTTACTAGTATTCTGTCCAAAAATTTTATACGTATTGAGTCCGACCATCCTAATTTAAGGGTCTCGTGACTTTTGCCCCCTCGGAAGATTCTTTCAAGCTCCGCCACTAATTACAAACGGCTTTATTTATAGATTATTCTAATAACTCACTAATTAAGTCTGGTCAAAATAATCAAATGTTGACTAGAATCTTTAATGAAATAGAATATTGTAACTGAAATATTAATTCCGGTCAACATAACCAACAAATATGCATAATTAAGATGAATAGTAAAATCAAACACTCTAAAATATTTTTTTGGAGAGTAGTGTTTCAGCGGTAAATCCCGTGTTGCAAAGCGACCACTGTCCAGGATCGAATCCCATAGAAACCACACGGGTTTCTCCTTTCAAACCCAACGGTTATTTTTTCGGTGGAACGTGGGAATCGAACCTGAGACCAAACCCGGGCAAAAACCCTCCAAGGAGGTAAACCTTCCCACCTCAAACCAGCTGGGCTGGAGATCATTGGCCTCTAAAATATAACTTAACTTATTAAAAAACTTTATGATTATTATTTATTTGAGTTATGTATCTTCTTTTATTTGTCTTTTTATTTGTCTTCCGCATTCAAAACGGTCCACAAATAAGTTGTTCATTTGAATTATCGATCCGTGATCATATATGAATATTGTGAATGTAGAAATAAAGGTTAATAGAAGTTAATTTTGGGTTCTAAATCGCCAGTCAAACTATTAAATCGTCAAAATCGTGAATCAAACTCTTAAATCGTCAACCGGACTGATCCAAGGTTAAGACCAGTATTCGATACGAACAAACCTTTAAAACACAAGGTTAAGAAATCTCATATATGATGTTGATTGGAATTGGATTTCTAAATTTAATAGTTTAAAGGATAAATGTTATAATAATTAATATGTTCAAATAGTTTTCTTGCAAAGGGAAACTACTCATAAAGGTAATGTTTGGCAAAAATAGTTACTGGCGGGTAGGTAAAAGCTGACAGCTGTAGCTTTTTAAATATATTTTAGTGTTTGGCAGAGTAGCTGAAACTTTTAATAAAATGTATAAAATGACTTAAATATGCATAATTAAAAGCTTGTAAGGAAGATTTTTAATTTTATTTTATGATAGAATGGATATTTGTGTCATTTACTCATTAAAAGTTTGTAGCTAGTAAGAGCTTTTTCTTAAACGCTAGTACTGGTAGCTTTTCAATATAGAGTTTTTTCTCCTAACCTAAAAGCTTCAAGCTCCTTCAATTAAACAAGACTTTGGGTATTGTCACACCCCAACCGATGGCGGAATACATCGAGGCGCGACTTGTGATAGATTGTTTAAAAACTTCATGATACTAGAATTGTGACAAATTGATTTAAGGAAATTTCATTTCATAGCATTCAAAGTTGGAAAAACAAATTGTTCAAGAAAAGGAAATACAACAAACAAAACAACGATAATAAAATTGGTTCGTTTCTAAGTCCATCCCTACAAGATTTCTTAAGACATCACATCAAATATTTCCTGCAACATGTATAAAATATCCGTCAACACATAAAGCATTGGTGAGCATACAAGTTTTTGGTTTATGTACATAGTATTAAAAAAATGTTTAACTCAAATCATCATGTTATAGTTTTGTACATACAGAATCATACAAAAGGCATAATCAACACTCGTGTGCACTGCTTGACCTAACACCGAAGTGGTAGGCCGGTAAAACTTATCATGACCCAGTTAGGGGGCGGTGTGCTACTCCTATAGCGCTATACATGTAAGGTGGGTTGTATGCTAAACGACAGTTGTAAGAAGTCTAAATTCTAGTATGGCATAGCATATAAGCATGTTTAGTAGATCGAGCATGTGAGTATGAAAGTGTTTTGTGTATGTTTGCATAGGATACATGTTAAGACCCAAAAGTGTTAAGGAGTAAAAAGGGGACAAGTATGAACTCACCTTAGGGTGCGTTTGTTAAGTTCCCGAAATGGGTACTCTTGGGAGAGAGGAAGAATTTTAGCTCCGATTAACTATAGTTTGGAAAGGAATGGGTTTTAGATTCAAGAGTCGCTTTAACAAGTTCAAGAGTGTCATGCATGCCTTTTAGGCGAACCAAAACACAAACCGTCTTTAGGACGATTCGGATGGTCAAGAGGTAAAGTTAACAACCAAGCTCAAAATCACCATGAAGACGATTCGGATGGTATGAGTTAGAGTTAGGGATGTGAATCCATTTTGAGAGTGTTTCATGTCGTGACCACATTGTTTATAGATAAAACATGGGTCTTGGACAAGGGATTTTCTCATTCTTATATGGATCTAGTCCGAGTTACAAGATGGGTCAAGAGATTAGTAAGGTAGGGATGTAACCACAAACCTTCCAAGTTAATAGATTAATAGAGTTTTGAAAGTATCTATTTTGTATTTACATAATATAACTAGAAGATTAAAGTAGTGTAAGGTGACTTAGTTTGGAAGAGCCTTGGCTTTCCTTTGTCAACCATTAACCATCACACAAGTCCATCCAATATTAAGTTGTTGGTGAACTTGGTTGGTATCACTACAACTAACCTTCTAGTGAATAAAAACAATAGAAGATGAACCACCTTTGAGGCCTCATTTTAGTGTCCTACTCATATTTATTTGCCATAGCAAACAAGAGTTAGGTCCTAGAGGTTTCTTCAAGGGGTTAGAGAAAGAAAAAGAGTAAAGAAAATGGAAGAAAAGTGAGGTTGAAGGTCAAAGAACTTACTGATTTGAATCAGGAAGTTTGCCTTATTTTCTTGAAGATTTGAGAGTTTAGAGAGTGTTTTGGAGTGAAGAAAGGATTAAAGAGTGAAGGGAAGAGGGTATTTATAGTTGTGGTAAAGAGATTGGGTAATTAATGGAGTAAATAAGATGGTTATGAGTGAATTATGTGAGGATTGAGTTTGGTTGTTATGGGGTGGTCATGGTTGTACTAATCTGTTGGTTTCGTCGAGTTTCAAAAGAAAGAAAAAAAAAAAACAAAACGAACGACCACTTGAATGAATTGTATGTTGTTGTTGTTTAACTCATTTGGAGACAAAAGTCAACCTCGACTAAATTGTGCTTTTTCCTTTTTTTTTTCTAAATGTATTATTATTATAAATATATATATTTAAAAAAATAAATAAATATATATTAACATCTTAACTAAATGAGTTTCTTGTTATAAAGCCTAAATTCAATAGGATAAATTATAATTACGACTCGTCATGAATTGTTAGGAGTAACATAAAAGAAGCGAATAAAGGCGAACTTGAAATTTGTTAAATATAGAATTTAAAATACATGTAAAAGTAAAAATCACGCGATGTTACAGGTATGTTTGGCAAAACTAGCTGGTAGCTGGACGCTAGTAGCTGATGGCTGGAAGCTGATAACTAGTAGCTGTAGCATTTTAAATATATTTTGGTGTTTGGCAAAGTAGCTGGAGCTTTTAATAAAATATATAAAAATACCAAAATGGGTATTAACTAAAAGCTTGTATGCATGTAATTTTATTTTTGTTTAATTATAGAATGAATATTTGTGTCATTTACTCATTAAAAGCTTGTAGCTAGAATGGGTCAAGCCTTTTTTTTAATTATAGAAGGTTTGTTTATGATTTTCAGTATAAAGTATTTTCTTCTAACCTAAAAGCTTCAAGCTCCTTCAACCAAATAAAGCCTTTTATTGAGTAGAGATTTTTTCTTAAAAGCTTGAAGCTAATAAAAACTCCTTGCCTAACATACCCATAGTGTTAGACCAAATATTATATAAACCGGGAGCTCATGAAATTTCTAACAGGTTTCAACGCGTTGAGCATAACAATTTATCAACCCCTAAGGCTCATAGCGTTGTCTTTAGTAGAATTGGTTTTACTAATCAAAAAGAGGTTGCAACATAACTTGTTACCCGTTTACCTGCTATTTGTTTGTAATCGATTGTTTTAGCGTGATTAATATATTACTATTTTTTCTTCACAAAAAAATTATAGAAGCAATCACTACACTCAAATTGACATATGAGATAAGAACAACTTCTTCTATCTATCAAGTTTAATTCAATTTCAGTTGTAACATATCATGGACACCATAAATCCTGCATTACTTCCTTTGTATCTTGATAATTTAGTCTTATAAGTTAATTTGTTACAGTTGTATTATTTTTACTAAAATACCAAAACAATAGATATATTCCATTACAAAAAAGGGCTTTCAACGGTGGATGTATTCATTGAAATCGTCAGAAAACATGACGTGGGTAAAAAGTTGCATACTTAAATAATCTTTCCGAATTCCGAGGAATTGTTGACTAGCGTATCACCATAATATTATCGGCAAAGTTTACAGGAAGTTCACATGTCCAATATCACTGACAGATGCTTCATCCAGGATCACTAAAGGCGATCCTTGATGAAGAATACGTAAGTGATCTCTTCGTGACACTTTCGTTGTTATGTCGGTGCTCAACGATGGATGCTTCATATAGGATTACTAACAGAGGGATCAACCACCAAATGCTTCACTAATGAACCACTAGCTATATTTTACAGCGATGACGGTGGTGGTGGCAATAGTCAAGGCGACGATGGTGATGACGAGGAGGAGGTGCTACTAGGAGCGGCGAAGGTGGAAACGGAGACAAAATGATGGAGGTGATGATGGTGGAACTCGTGTTGGTGTTGTCAATGACTGTGGAACTGGTTGACAACACCAAACTTTGTAAAATCATTTCCACTCTCTCGATTTTATGTGCTTATTTTGACTATCTTCGTAATGAGTCGGGTCAAATATAATATGTTTTCGTGCTTATTTTTATGTCTGTTTCTGTTAGTGTACATTGTGATGTAAATTTTGTTTGAAAACTAGTTAGGTCAAATACTTGACTGTATAAATTCGAGTTATTTTTAGTTTCAGCGTCGCCGCAACACGCGACTAGTCAAAATACTAGTTTTAAATTTACTAGTCTTCTAACTTTGTCCTCTTAATTGATTTGTTGACCCAAATTGGCTTGTTTAATTTGTGTTGGCACAAACGAAGACATACAATTGTTTTTCACAAATCAACATATTCTTTAAAGATCGGTCACGATTTTCTCTTACAATAATATGGAAAATATATGACTTGATAACCTAACTTTATAAACTTAACTGATAAATTAAAGCCAAAATATTAAATAGGCACCTAACGTATCTTTTCCTTTTAACTCGAGTCAAAACCTTCCCCAGAAAATATCAGAATTCATGATGCTTCAAAGTTCATATTGGAAACCCAAACAACCCGAATATAACAGCCGAATGCTACACCCCGATACTAGGTTCGTCTCTCTCGCAATAAGTACCACCATTTAGGGCTTTGTAAACAAGTTTGTCTAATATATACTGCAATCACGTTTTTGTAATTAGAATTTCTTTATCTATAAAATACTAACTTAGAATTTCAATATAAAGAGTTTATTTCATCGGGTGATATGAGCCTAAGTTTTCTTACACACGTTAAGTTATATGAAAAGAAATTACATGTGAAAACCTCTTAACATAAACTAATTAAGCGACTGAAACAAACTTTTTTTTTTCTTTCTATATAGTTTTGTTGAATCAAGAAAAGAAGCATTATTTATTTTTAAATCGGAATCTCAAATGCTTTTGTTAAGAATAAAAAAACACATGAAAAGGGAGAAGTCAAAAAGAAAAACGTGGGAGAGTTGTAAGAAAGCGTCTATTAATTGGATGATGAAAAACATGTATTGGAAATTAAAATGTCATCAAAAGCCAGATCTCAACAGAGCATCCAATGAATTAAATGCAAAGCTCGACTTCCACGATTGGTAAAAAAGATTTTTTTAACGGCAAATTTGGATCAATGACGAATCATTAGAGCATTATCGTGCTGCTAGCGGAATCATTTGATCATATCCATCTTCATTAGACAATAATGCTTATACACCAATACAGGAGGAAACACAATAAATATGATAATCGAACCCACAACTAAATAGTCCCTAAGTCTTATACCACCCATAAGATGTCACTAAGCTATAAAGTTTTTATTCATTTATCACCCAAATATACAACTAACAAAACCTAGCATACACCCCAATATGTACAAATACACCACAAGAAAACAAACATATTACAATCAAGCCAAACACTACCATCCAGTCTTGCACAATTTAAACCCCCTCCGTATATCCCAATCTAAATCCACATGCTTGGACCTTGACTTAATCCATAAAACACCAAGAGCCTTAACGTCACTCATAGTTTTTTGGAGTTAAGTCGGAAGTCCGGAACATCATTGAACACCATCTCGTTTCGCGCCTTCCAAATGCCCCAAGTTGTAATTAGACTCACCACATGTAAAGCCTTTTTATACTTCTCTGACCCACTCAAATGCTTATGCAACATCAAGAGGTCCTTTATGTCAAAAGCAAAGAAAGAAGGTAGATTACACCAAAGCGAAACAATAACTAATAGGAGTGTATTTAGGATTATGTTAGTTTTCCGTTAAAATATATATATATATATATATATATATATATATATATATATATATATATATAATTAGGTAACTGAATTGGGTAATGGGAGTTCTATAAAACATTTTTTATGGTTATTCTTTTTAAGTATTTGTATTGGGTTCATCAATCTCCAGTCTGTCGATGTGGATGTGAGACAAATGAGAGAGATGGTTGTTGCAACTTGCAGGCGTGAAACAAAGAAGAAGAAGAAGTGCAACTCCATCATCTCAATTGTCCATGTCGGGGGGAGGGGGGGAAGCTAGGTCAGTGGGCGAGGAGAGGTAATCAGGGCGGTCCATAGGGCAACGGTCGGGTAGTGTTGAGTTGGCAGGTATGCAAATTCAACACGTTGGAGATGGTCTTATGTATCATGTTTATTCTTTTATTGTCTATTTGTTTATATAAATATTTAGTAAAAATATTTACACAACCTATTACATTGGGATGTAGTATCTTTTTCACCCATAAGAATTATGTAACTAAGCATAAACTTTAGTAATATTAAGATCAATGCCAGAAACAAGTAATATTTATAAAATAAAACTAAATATCCAAGTGGTGCTTATCAAATAAAATGGCTTTTTGGAGCAGTTTGAGACCAAGAACCAACTAGTTTAATTCAACACATTCTAGTATTGTTCCTACATTTTATATAGGATAGTGCTTGGTTGTTGGGTTGAACTCGACTTAAGCTACCGTAATCTTGGATGTCCCTATCCTAACCTCCCCCAACCTTACTGATAAGTGATAACTTGTTATGAGTAAAATTATAGTGAGTACGTTTGTTTGTTTGTTTGTTTGGGTTTTAGTATGAGAGCTGCAACATAATTTGTTAAAAAGTGACTCATGGTCAGACCCTTTAAGAACACACTTTGACTATCAAATCATATATATCACACACACAAGTTTATTATCATCTATAATCTATAATCTATAACTTATAATAAAAGAATTAAACTTTGATGATGTGGCATTTAATGGAGGCCTCAACCCCTCTTTGAATGTGCCACGTGGCATCATGTAAGATTTTTTAATTTTTGAGTTTTTTTAATAAATCTATATATACTATAATTATTTTTGGAAAAGATAAGAATTTAAAAACAAAATTAAATTTTCTCTCTAATATTTCCCCCCATAACTTTTAAACGTTAATATCTTTTATATACGAGATTTTTTAAAGAAAAAAAATTTCACCAAATTAACGAGCGTTTTATTATCTTTCCAACGAGTACCATAGTGCTATATAAAAAACGGAGAAAAAAACTATTTTTGTGGGGTTTTGTTTTCAAATATATTTTACTCTACTAATACATCACAAACGATAAACATAACTTCATAGGCAGAGATTCCTTTTTTTTATATTTGAATATGATAACTTATGGCAGAAATTTGTTTAAAATAAATAATAATAATAATAATAATAATAATAATAATAATAATATTCATTAATCATATATTGGCAAATCATTAATTATGTTGTCATATTAGATAGACAAAATTACAGAAAACAACCTTTATGTATTACCCAAACTGCACATTTCACCTTTATCTTCAAAAAGCACTCTAATCAACCTTAACCTTCATTTGTTGTTGCAGGTTCAGACCTTTACCACTAACTGAGTTAGATTTCACTGTTAACTCCCCTTGCATGTGAGGGCATTTTAGTCATTTTAAGTCATTTAATTAAATAATTATATTTTAAAGAAAAAGTGAGCTAGAGAGAGATGGAACCGGCGGTCTCCTCCTCCGCCTCCGGCGAAGCTCCGGCAGCCGAACCCCTCAACCAACCCGTCAAAACACCACCATAACCCACCACCATCGAGGCTCGGCAACCACCACCATAACCCATCAAAACACCACCATAACCCACCACCATACCCGTCGCCTTCACCCAGACCTCCACCCCCCAAAAACCACCACCACATACCCATCAAAACACCACCATAACCCACCCATGTCCTCCACAGCCATGAACCACCAAAACCCACCACCGTCGCGTCGCCTTCACCGAGATCCAACCTTCCTATTCATCACCTCCACTGTTGCCATCACCACCTTCAAAAAACCCATGCACTAGATCGGTCGTCGTCTTCCTTCCTGCACCGGACCAACACCCTGCAAAAACCCCATTGCCGGACCACCACCCTGCAACCCCCCAGATCCACCTGCAACCCCTAGATCCAGATTATTATTATTATTATAGTCCTTCATAGAGAGAGAGATCTGAGAGGAAGAGAGAGAAACAGAAGAGAGAGAGAGAGAGAGCTTAGAGGAGATGGTGGCTCACGGTGGTGGTTCCATGTATGGTGGCTGTTGACATGGGTTCTGGTTAAGGTGATGGTGGCTCACGGTGGTGGTTCCATCTGTGGCGGCGGTGACACCTTTGTTCCAGAACCAAACTGAGGTAAAAACCCCTTTACAACCCATCTCTTAAATCATGTTATGATGGATCTGATGGATTATTGTTGAAAGTGAGAAAGTGAGCTAGAGAGAAAGTGACTAAAATATAATTATTTAATTAAAGGACTTGAAATGACTAAAATGCCCTCACATGCAAGGCATGTGAGGGGAGTTAACAGTGAAATCTAACTCAGTTAGTGGTAAAGGTCTGAACTTGCAACAACAAATGAAGGTTAAGGTTGATTAGAGTGCTTTTTGAAGATAAAGGTGAAAGGTGCAATTTGGGTAATACATAAAGGTTGTTTTATGTAATTTTGTCTATTAGATATTTTATTATGTTATATTAGATATTTCAACCCCGGGACACTCCCGGAATAAAAGCTAGTGTATGTATATTTTTATACGAGTAGAAGATATAGGGGGAGTTGGTTGATGTTGTTATGTAGGGAAGGATGTAAGATCTTCTCGAGGCATGTGCTCTCCTTTATTCACGGGGAGAGGGGATTAAGCCAAAAATGTACCCGAGCCCAATATCAAGTCCAGTAAATATATCAATTGGATTATCTGATATATTTACTGGTGACAGAGTCGGGTCACTTATTTAAATAAAAAAGAAAACAAGACCCATTTAACATATATTTTTAAATTGCATAAACGCCCAAACATCCAAATGCCTTTTGCAATGTACCTAATAACTATACATATTCTGATTTTTATGTATGACACTCTTTATTATTCTACTCATATTATTGATGCAATGCAACAAGAAGCACCCTTTGATCGCATTGGAAACCACTAAAAAGAGACCAACAAGAGATGGTCATGAACCACTTAGAGCCCATAAACCCACCTTATGAACCGAATGGCCGAATCTTCACAAAAGATTTTTACTTTTTAACGTCCCCTTTGAATGATCTTGCTTAATCTTTTCTTCCATGGCCAAAACCGCCAAGAAGTCGATTCTCTAGCTGGCTCACCATATAGATCCGCATTATGTCGAGAAAATGCCAAGCTTTGCATTGCTGGTGGCGGTGTTGGTGGTGGGATAACCTCTTCTCGTGGGCGGTGTTTTGGTGTTCCTGGTTGCATCTCCCAATCGAAAGGCACCCCTTCATGGGCGGTACTTCGATAATAAGTCGACGATGATTGACCAACCGAGTAATCTCTTGAAAGAGCCTTGATGAGAGAAGGGGATTGAGGCATATCAAATGAATCTTGATTTCCCATTTGGTTGTAGTAGCAAATAAAGGTGTCATATGGGTCTTCTTATAGGGTATGTAACACTAGATGTGATAACCACGTTATGATCTAGAGAAAGTACTTTTATGTATAAAAATAAATTAATGATTAGATGTATTTGTAAAATAATAAAATAACAATCATAACCGACTTTTCAAACATTAAAAGCTAACCCCACAAATTTAATATAAGTTCCGGTTAGGTGTTAAGGAAACAATATATCAATAACTAGTAACTAGTAATAATTGATAATTCATTGTTATCAAGTTATGTATTTTTGCTGCTTATATCTATTAGCAAAAATTAATTCATTATAATGATTGTAAAAATATATTAGAAAGATTAGAAATCAATAAAAGCTATTAAGTGATACATGTGCTTTCTTACAATCTAATGCTAGTGGATTCACTTTAGAAAATGATAATATTAGAAATGACTCTGATGAAAAGGGACCATTGAATGTATATAGTTGACTTTTAGAAAGGATGTTTGACTAAGCAAATGGTTTTGACCATAATAATAAGTCTACTAGTTTATTTAGTTGGTAGAGGTTTCTGTTACATACATAGGGGACTTTCATATCTACCAAGTTGACATTCAGAGTCAACACGTCCTAACTTTTCTAAATGTACCTTTTATAATAAAGTAAATAGGAGTCTTAACCATTTTTAATTTCATTATTATTATTTAGTTAGATGAAATCTGAACTTTGTATCCCTTGTGTTTAGGATGTGTAGAATATCATTATATCAACCCCTCCCTGTATAATGACCATAACAATACATTCCCATACCAAGTTCTTGACCTCAATAACCACAATAATGATAGAGAAGCCAACACTGCCATAACAAAGTAACAAACTACCGAAGATTGACTAAAGAAGATAATATAAGGAGCTAAAAAAAATTAAAAGACTAGGAATCCAAGCCTTGTGAAATCATTTGTCTTTCCAACATTGTTGACCCGAGCCTTGACTGTAGTCAATGGGTGCAACGAATGTTAGGTACCCACTATGGGTGTGATTTCATTGCTTGAGAGGATGTGGTTTACATTTGCACTTACCATTGTGTTAGTCGTGGGCTTAGCAATATGGTAGTAGGAAGTGTTAAGCGCATCTCCTTTGTCATTCAAGGTCAAAGCATCAATGTGATCAACAAAGTTTGAGCCTGTAAAGATGTTTTGAGTTTTGAGACTTGTCATCAAAGCTTATTATATTTACAACAACTAGAACCATCTGAATGCGATATTGCAATAGGTGATTTTGACCCAGATATTATCGCATTGTAGAATATGTTGCCATTTATCCTTAAGAATGTCATGGCTCTTAGAAGATGACATACTCACATAACCGATGCGTATATTTGAAATGATAAATTGTTGAATCTCTCTAGTTTAGCATAAGGACTAATAAAGCCTAGCTCATTAAGATGATCATTGCATTTTAGATATGCTCTATTGCATACTAATTAGTCAATATATATACCAATGTGTTTACAAACTATATTACTTTAATTTATTTTTTATAATTTATAGGTTTGAGAATGACTTAGAGCTAAAACGATGAATTTATATTGAGACGAAGTCTACTAAGAACTAGGACTAAAAATGTTGTGTTACAGTTTTGATTAATTATTGAACGGGTGAAAAAATGGGCTGGAATTGAAGTGGAATGGGTTACCAATTTGACAAAAACCGTAGGCTATGAGTCAAAAGATAATATTGGGCTGAATAGGGCCTTGAAGTGTGATTAGAGGTTAATAAATTGTTTTTGGGCTCAAACCGGTGTGAGTTGAGACAAAAATATTGGGTTTTTCCTCCAACTGGCTCGGTTTGAAACCGGTTTATAACAAGAAATTGATTTGTTTGGTTTAGAAACTGGTTTATGATCGGTTTGATTTTAACCGATTTCATTTAAGCGCGTTAATGCATAACAAATGGTCTAACCTATTAGTATAGCCTTGTTTGGTTGAAGGAGCTGGAAGCTTTTAGGTTGGAGAAAAAGCTCTACAGTGAAAAGCTACTAGTAGTAGCTTTTAAGAAAAAGCTCTACTAGCTACAAGTTTTTAATTAGTAAATGACACAAATACCCATTCTATTTTAAAAATAAAATAAAAATCTTATTTACAAGCTTTTTAATTATGTCCATTTTGGTCATTTTATACATTTTATTTAAAAGCTCCAGCTACTCTGCCAAACACCAAAATATATTTAAAAAGCTTCCAGCTACCAGCTTGCAGCTACCAGCTAACAGCTTCCAGCTACCAGCCACCAGCTAGTTTTGCCAAACATACCCTATGTATACATTCACCATAACCTACTAATGTCCAAGCATCCAAAATTTATAACAAAAAAATAACTTGAAACTATAAGAATAATAATCAATCCATTCATATACCCTACAATTATTACGATTTATAGTAGAGATGAAAAAAAAGCCGGTTCGAGAACTAAAACCGGTAAAAACGATCCAAACCGGTTTCACTAGAAACTGTACTAAAAAATTGTAAACCAAAAATCGGGTTAAAACTGACGCTAAAACCGACCAAACAAACCAGAACGAAACCGGCACCACTAAAAACCGGGTGAAACGTGAAAAAACCAAAATCAGGTAAAAAACGATTAATTGCCGATTAAGCCGAGATGAAAGTAGTGTTGTAGAACTCGCTAGGTGTTAGTCGGTCGGTGGGGTACCGACTAGGGATTAATCGGGATTAATCAGGATTAAACGGGATTAATCGGATTGGATTTTTATAAATATTTTTCCAAATTTATACATATATAATGTTAATTGTATACCTTATATGTAAAAAATTTAGAAGTTTAGTGGTCAAATATATACTAGTGAACATGGAGGTGGGTTAAATATTAAAATACCTAAACTTAAATAACCCTAATCACATCCATCGTTCACCAAATCCCGTTTATTCCTCATCATTCCTTCTTTCATCGTAAGGAATCAAAAGATGCAACTAGATATCTTAGAGTTTCATCGATTTTGCTGCTAAATCAAGGATTATCATCCCATTTTGAGGTAAGACTTTGTCTTATTTGATCGATTTGCTCCATTTTTTACCCGTTCGAATTATTTTTTACCTAATTTTGAGTTTTTTAGGTCTGACTAGGACCAATTTGGTCCGACTAATTGGTGATTAATCGCGACACCGATTAATTGAGTGATTAGCCCAAAATTAATCAGTAAAGTGAGGACTATCGATTAATCACAGACTAATCAGTTATTAATCGGGATTTTTACAACCTTGACATGAAACTGAACCGGTGTTCTGTTTCGGTTTGTGAATAAAAAAAGATTTGTTCACCTCTTGTTTAAACCCCAGAAAAACCCCAAAATGTCCGTTTAGGTTACAACTCCATTCACCACCACCACCACCACTCCCCCACCATCATCTGCCGCCGTCATGAACTCCATCCGTCGAGCAATCACCGTCGAACGCAATCGCCTCCTCAAACTCTCCTCTCCATCAATCATCCAACAACAACCACAACACAGTTATTCTTTCTCTACTACTCCTAAAACCAGAACCAGAACCACTATACAAACCCTCAAGTTCAACAAAACCAGATCACTCGAACCAACACCACCACCACCACCGCCGTCGAATACTAGCTCATCGTCAAACGACGCCGTACTGAAGGAACCGGTGACGTGGCCAAAACCTAGCGAGATTCCGTGGCAATCAAAGGTGGTTAATTCGGTTAATCTGATCGGGCGGGTTAAGATTCCGGTCCAGTTTGAAACGTCTTCTGATGGTAAAAGCTGGGCCGGTACTATTATTTCTCAAGATGATGCTTTTCAATCGTCTACTACTGCTTCTATCACGTCTTTTTGGTACGGATACTATTTATTATTATTATTATTATTATTATTGTTATTGTTATTGTTGCTTTCTTCTTAATAGTTTGTTACCAAAGCTGTGTTTTGGACCGTTTTAGCTGCCGCAAATGCGTTTTATTTACAAAACGACAAGGTCTAAAACCTAGGCGCAAATGCGCACATGTACCTGAGGCGCAAATTTTATACAACTTTTTATATATTTCTTATAGGTTTTTAGCGTCAATTACGCGGTATCTATAGACAAGTAAGCTTTTTATATGTTTTAATATGGAAATTACATACTTGTACATCCTGAAAAGCATGTCGTACAACAACCTACTGCACAAAAACATGGAAAATACATGACGTGCACGCCTCATGGTCAGTTTTTTGCTAGGAAATTGTGCCTTAGGTTGGCTTTTTGAAAAAAAGTGTGCCTTATGATACCAAAAGCGCAGCAGCTTGAGCCTTAGGCCTAAGCACATTTTTTTTAAAAACTAGGACTGGCCCTGGACGGTGTGGGAAAAGTCACGTTTTTTTTTACCCGTTATTTATGGGTGATTTAAGTATATAAAACGTTATATCAAGGATGACAAATAGAGGATCCGTGGGTAAGGTTCTTTATCTTTAGGTATAGGCTATCACATGAGTTGGTGAAACCTTTGTTGCTGTGTTTAGTTGTTTGGCGTACATGTGCTTGTTCTTTCGTTTGGGACCCATAAACCTCATTGGGTATGCATGTCTAAAGTATGACAGGGCTTTTCTATCTCATGTTAATATTTGGGTTTTTTTTCGCCTGATTATTTTGGATATCGCCTTAACCACCAAATGCAGTCCAAGTATTCTACCTAAACAATTACCAAAAGATAGGATGCAAGACTTTAAAACAGTCTTGTGGGTACATGTGAGAATTGTCATAGAAGATTGACTTCATGTTATTGGATATTTTTACTTGCTTTATTTGTCATGTAAAGGTGTGATATTGCAATGCTAGACCACATTGGGTTTCCATAAATTTTAATTCTTGGCTGTGAAAGTAGCTATCCTATAGGCTCACTGAGATATCTTAATTTCACTTTATGATGTCTGGAAATGAAAATTGTTTACTTTTTTTTTTGTTGCTTCACGGGCTAGAATGTGCTTTATTAAGTTAACTCAGATTTTCAAGTTTCACTTCAATCATGGTTATTCATCATGATAATATGCATTGTATGCAAGTGTTTTTTTTTGTATATTGTGACTACATATTTTTCTCGATGGTATATTGTTGGTGTTTATTTTTTCAACATATCTAGACTATTTTGTTTCTTTTAGTTTTCTTTATCTGTTCCTTGTTTTTATTTAATTAATACAGGATTCCAGTAATATTTGAAGGTGACCTGGCACACATTGCAATGTGCCATCTTAAGGAAACGGATTATGTGCATGTAGCTGGTCATTTAAGTGTGGATGTCCCATCCTTTAAATTAAGTGAAGTTCAAGCTAATGTCCAGGTACAGTCGTAAAGCAAGTGTTTCGCACTGATGAATTTCTAATCCACTTGCAGCTTTGCTAACTGGAGGTGGACACATTTAGCACAATATCTTTATTCTTCAAAATTTATGTGTATTTTTGTATAGTGAAATTAATCGAAGGGCTCTTAAATATAGGTGATAAAGCACATGCAGAAGAACCATCATAACGATTGTTTATAGGCATCCAAATTTCCCAACCACCATTCCACTAACTTGCTCAATTCTTCTTAGTTAATACCCTTTTTATAGCCTCTTTTCCAATAAAGTCAAAAGTCGAAACTCGAAACTAAGATATATGCAAAACGGTCATTCTTTTTTCTCTATTCTATAGCTAGGAAAAATTATGAGTTATGCTATCTTTTGATTGCACATTGGAGAAATTAAGAAAAAGGAAAGAATTCCATTCATCAGGGGTGTATAATATTCTCTTAAATCAAATTACTACCTCCTTATACATCTACCATACACCTGTCCCCTTTCTACAATATCTTCCATTCTTTGTGCCTGTTAAGCCTGGCTGCTTCTCGTGTAGAGTAGCAGGCATTCTTTATTAAAAATCCGCGCAAGATGAGCTAACCTTGCTATCATTTCGAATATTGTAAATTCATTTTAAAACAGTAGACATCGGCACTGCATGCATACTTGTTATTTCCTAATCTTCAGTACGTTTTACACCACTATTTTTAATAGTTTGAGGTGCTGAATATACCAAGTCTGAGGTTTGGTTTGTTCGTATGCTTAATATGAGTTAAGTACATTGGTCTATAGAATATTTCATATATACATAAGCTTTTAAGTTGGCTACTTGAGGGCATAGAACGGAATGTCTACTTTTACAACCTAGTAACTTACAAGCACAACAAAAAAAGTGATTATTTTAGAAATTATTGTCTGTTCTATTTTACTTGGAAAAATCCTGCTCTGTATTGTTTTATCTGCAGGCTCTGTTTTTGCTGCTTTTTTCTCTTTTTGTCTCTATTATTCTAAATGTATACCATTAGTTATTAACTCCAAACCTCATCTATGTATGTAGGTGATGGCACATAGTATCAATTTTGTGCAAAAATCTCAATCAAAGAAAATACCTACGTCAGGAGAACTGGATAGGGGTGCCACTAAGAATTCAGGTAAATTGAGTAGATAGTTCTTAATTG
The DNA here is from genome assembly GCA_030844895.1 of Ambrosia x helenae. Classification (NCBI taxonomy): domain Eukaryota; kingdom Viridiplantae; phylum Streptophyta; class Magnoliopsida; order Asterales; family Asteraceae; genus Ambrosia; species Ambrosia x helenae. The sequence goes on along the minus strand of JAUTDX010002437.1, from coordinate 8,497 downwards.
CCTCTTTTTATATCACTAGAAACTGAGGACTTGTGGATGTGGGGTGTCACAGCTGTTGTGGGGTGGAACGCGGTGAGGCGTGAATGGTGAGGATGTTGGTAACCGGATAACCGAAGACGGTGAAGGTGAGGCTATGATCACTGGCAAACATGAGGTTGTTGGTGGTGTTATGTGGGCTGTTGAAAATTTTGAGGTTGCAACAACTATAACTTTAGTTTATTAAAAGAATAAATTTTGTGTTTATAAAGTTTTAACTTAAGTTTTAATTCCATTTTAATGACTAGATGAGTGTAAGCTTTTAGTAATAGCGGTTATTCTTGTAACTGTGAAGTTGTGATAATTAGGTCTAAGGGACAGTTTCCATAACTTTTTATTTGCTACATGAATGATTTGTAAATTGTTGGCGTCTGTTATACATTGATATACTGATTTGATTGTAGCAGCTTTGGAGAACAGTGTTTCTTCCCAGCAATCATTGAAGGAACCTGACTCCATATCTATGCAACAGGACGCATTATCAACGGTTGGAGATGCTTTCATCATAATCTAATTTTAATGCATTGTTATTTGTATTTAGCTATTGTCATAATATTTTCTTGATGCGTATGTCAGAAAAGTACGAGGGATGTAGCATTTGAAGAAGATAATTATGCCAAGTTACTTAATGATTCTAAGTCTTCCTTTGTCCATAACTCGAAAGAAACTAGGCAGTCGCATCCTGATAAAAAATTTGATAAACAAAGCATTCATGGTATGTGATGCATTTTCTCCGTGTTCTTACATCTACTAGCTTATGATATTGAATGGTTTACAATTTTGTTCCACTTTTCCAGCTTCATGGAGGGATCTTCTGGCTAATTCCAAACTGTGGGTTGATAATCGTGAAAAGAAGAGCAAGGGCTTGGTGATGATCTCCTATTTTTCTATATATATAAATATGCAGTCATTAGTAAAAGTTGAAGGTGGCAAAACGGCAGGTCGGGTGGCTTGTGTAGTGGGTCAAAAAGGGGTTCGGTCAACATGGATTAAGCGGGTTGGCTGACTCATAACACAATTTTTATAAATATAATACATAAATAATATGCTAAATATGATTACAAAGCAATGTAGGAGACTTGTATGCAGTTGGATTTCAACCCATTTGAGTGACTGAGTCGTTTCGTTTTATAATTAATTCATTTAGCTTAACCCATTAGACCCGTAAAAGATAAAAAATAACCCAATTTGGTCGACCTCTAGCAAAAGTTTATACTTACGATGTTAAATTTGGCAGGTAAAACATAATTACCCAGACTTCAAACACAAGACACTGGTGCTGCGCTGTGGCTTGACAAAGCACCGGTTGGGGTTTTACAAGGGCTTGGACAATTAGAATTTTTTGGTACTCCTAACAAGTGTGTGTGCACTTTTTTTATTTATGATTGCATGTACAATTGTTTATCAAATTTTGTGTTCCTAACATGTATATCGCTTGCTATGTAGGTGGTGATTCTTGGAAACATTTGATTGAAAATCCTAATAAATGGTGGGACAACAGAGTGAATAAGGTAAATGTCTCTCTCTCTCTCTCTCTCTAGGTAGTTAAAGACTTAAAGGCTCAAGGCGCAAACGGTGATTAGGTCACCTAGGCGCTTAAAAAGTGCACGCCTGAGACAAGCAAGGCGCACATTCGGGCCAGCCCAGTTTTAGCTGTTATAAACTTTTTTTGGGTGGTTTAGAATGGTTCGGGCTGTTAGACACTACTTTTAGCCGGTTAAGGCTTCTTTTTTTTCTGGTTCAGTGCACTTGTGCCGCTGTGCGCCTTGCTGCACTCAAGGCTATTTTCTGCGCCTGGGCGCCTTTAAGAGCATTTCCAACATGAACCATTGGGTTTGTTTTCAGACCTCCACCTCAGCATGCCATATCATTCCAGACCTCAAACTCAAAAACTTTTCTTTCCTCAAACCTCCACCTCACAATCCACGTTTCTATAAAAAATATATTTTAAAAAGATGATTTTGTTGTGTGTGGGTCCCCATCATCCTTGGTCCATTGAGGTCCGTTGGGGCGGACCACCATCTCCAACGCATGGTTGGGTCCGTGAGGTGAGTCCGAAAATCCGAACCTTGCAACATCACGTCCCGCCACATACACACATTATAAGACTGGGCGTTGTATTTTAAATAAAAAGCGCATAACGTCCCTTCCCGTCCCGTCCCACCACGTGCCACGTTGACAACGGGCTTTACCTAACCTACCTTTAACTATCACATTGTGGTTTGACTGAAAATTTAAAAAAAAAAAAAAAGAAAAAAAGAAACAAAAAGTGATTGGTTGGTCTACCCCACACCTTCCTCCTCTTGGCGCACGTGATTGGCATGGTGGAGCCCCCTTTAACTAGCCCTGCGCGGTGTTTGGGGCTTTAACATGGTGATGTGGCATGGGGCGCCATACCATAAACACCCATTCTAACATTTATGATGGGGTTGGCCGGTTGGCTTGGCACAGAAAAATGTGAAGGGACCAGACTTCAAAAACAAAGATTCCGGTGAAGGTCTATGGCTAACAGATGCACCCTCCTGGGCATTATCCGACTTGCCACCTGCTAAAACAGTTGATGTAAATACAAAAAAGAAATGGGCACCTTATTAATTTCAAGATTCAGATCTCCTGCAGAAAGGTTGTCTAGATTCAAATCTGACTTTCCGGTATGTCAAAATGGAAGATGTTAGATCTGTTTTTTTGTTCCTTTTTTTTATATTTTAACTCCCTTTGTTTAAAAATTAAGCAACCTTTTTAACATATGTATATTTGATATTTCATATGTATGATGGATGAAGTTAATATGGTGACAGCCATTCTGCAAATTTTGTACGGTGACCCGACCCGACTCAGTAAAAATCCCTTTACATATGCAAAAACCGCTAATCCAGTAAAACAATAGTATTGGTCCTCCTCATCATGATAAGTTTTGTATGTTTCCTTGAATAAGAAAACAATATGTTTTATTGACAAAATTTGGTCCAATACATGTGGTAGAATTGTTGACATTAGATTGACCGTTGACAATTGTGACTATTAGTTTAAAATAAGGCTAATTGCTACTGCTCAGAAGCATGCTTGATTAGTCAAATACTTGCATATCGGTTTCTATATATCTAAGTTCAAAATTTTAAAAAGTATTCGAAGTTGTACTTTTGATGCATGTGACATGTGGCGTGAATAATAATGACGATTAAAAAACTAAAAGAATGATTTACGAAGTTGCCCCTTGACTCATTCTGTGTTTGCTTTGGTATATTGTGAACTTTATAGCAAGTGTGAATTGTGTTTTTGGTTACATGAAGGAACTAATGTTAAAGTAAAAAAGATGATTTTGGAGGATATAACTTAAGTAGCAACAGCTTGATGATAATTTCTTTTGAATTTGAATAAGTTTCTGCAAGCGTTATCGATTAGCCAAGCCGTTGTTTATTCAAAGCCAAACCAATGATTATAACTAGTTCAACGTTACGGGTTTAACTGTCAAACAGATACAAGAATGTTAATAATCCACACATATATAGGTTTTGTTGTTTTGTAATACAAAACTCACATTACTTGCTATATAAATCAACAATATTGAATGATTTGAATCTAACTGTGTTCTAGAGTTTAATAATTGAAGGAAAAGAAAGGAAGCGGAAAGAAAGGGAAAAAAATTGTGTTTCAGAGTTCCATTAAAGGAAGGAAGTGGAGAGAAGAGGAAGGAAAATTCTCCCAAATAATCTTCCTTCCAAAGGAAGCGGAAGAAAGGGAAAGGAAAAAAAAATATAAAGTATATGATTTTACCATTTTACCCTTTCATTTAACTTATAATAAAATCTTACAAGGGGTATAATTGTAAAATATACGTATCTTTTCCTTTCCTTTCAACTCGGAAACACATAAAGTCTTTAGTTTCTTTTCTTTTCCTTTCAACTCCGGGAACACGAAATAAAATTATATATTTTCCTTTCTTTTCTCTCCTAGTATCCCTTTCTCTTCTTTTCTTTTATTTAGTAAACTCGGGAACACAACGTAAGTGAAAGTACCCTAATGAGCCTACACTTATGTATCTTACTTTTGTGTGATTGTGTTCTCCCGTAGTCCAAAACACGATGCCTATAAATATATCGTGACTCCTTTTTCGCGTAGCTTTTAATCTTAATTTCCTGCTAACTTGATGAATCTCGTGCTTCAATATGGTTTCTTTCTAACTATAGAAGTGTTTGTAATGAAGCGATTTTGAATTTTACAAAAGCAACGGTGGCGTAGGGAGTCCCAAAATCGTGCATATCTTTTAAATAGAAAATACAAAATGGTGGTAGGTAACTAAGAAAACCAAAGAAACGTTTCAAGTGATCCTCTATATAAGCCTAACAACCAGGACCCCACAAGCCCACATGCACGTATACATACATACATACATTAATGAACTTTTGTACTTGCCAAATATGACATCTGTTTAATAGATATATACTAATTATTGTATAATTAGATAGATTTGATTTGAATTATTTAGAGATAATGATCATGTATATCATCTCCAAGAATAGGAGATATGTTTGTATCATGTATATCATATGTTTGTATCATGTATATCATCTCCAGAAGTTGAGGGGTAAGGAGGCCTTGGGCAAGGAGCGTACGTATCATATTATTGATTGTACGTATTTTGCGCTCAGCTTTGCCATTCTGTGAGGAGGAGTAGGGGCAGGAGAAACGGAAGTGCATTCCATTTTGATGGCAAAATTGTGTAAACGAATTATTTTTGTATTCAGTGCCATTATCACATTGAAACTCCTTTATTTTTCGGGTTAAACTGGGTATTAATGTGATTGTGAAAAATGGTAAAAGTTGTAAAAACTTGGGATTTGTGTGCAAGTGGATATGTCCATAAAAAATCACTATAATCATCAAGAAACAGAACATAATAACGATGACCGCCGGTGCTAAGTACCGGGGAGGTCCATAAGTCACTATGGATAATATCAATCGATGAATAAGTAGCATTAATTGAATCATGAAACGGAAGTTTTACACTTTTACCAAAAACACAAGAATGACAAAGAGTTTTATTCGGTTTTCCATAACTAATAAAAGACGAAGACTTTAACGAATGCAATAATTCTTGGCCCGGTGCCTAAGACGTTGATGCCAACGGTCTTGAGTAACAGCAACAAAAGCAGACGGGGGGGAGATGGTCTTGGTGAAGTTGGCAGTGAGGGGGTAGAGATCGCCCGAGCTATTGCATCGTAGGATAGGAGCCTTGGTCTTGAGATCCTTCACAAGAAAACCAAACGGATCAAATTCGATGGAAAGTAAGTTGTCCGTCGCGAGGTGACGAACAGAGATAGGTTTTTAATGAGGTTCGGGGAGTAAAGGATGTTATTAAGTTTTAAAGGTGGGAATGGTGGGGGCAAAATTTGGTCGCCTTGTCCAACACGGGAATGGTCATACCATTACCGACAATTATTTTCTTATTAGTGCAATTATTAAAAATAGACGGAGAATGGTTACCTGGAAGTTGCATGTGACCCGAAGCTCCCGTGTCCATAAAACCACCGGATCCTGAGACTGATTCAGCGATAGGTGTACAAAGCTTGAGCAATATCCGTGGCGGTTGGATTATAGGTGGATTGGGCCTGACCCGGGGCTGGGCCGAGGATACCGGCGCTGTTATTGGGCTTTGGAGCTGATGGGTAGGGGCAGGGTGGTGTGTTTGGGCTGGTGAGATTGCGCTGGGCTTGGGCCTGCTGATAAAGCGAAGCCCACTGATTTTGAGTCCGGGCCGTGGGGAAGACTATGTAAGGGTTGGATTGGGCCTGACCAGTAGGGTTAACAGGCCTGTTGCGACCCTGTCTTGGAGCAGATCTGTTGCGTCCCTAGCCCTGTTTCAGCTGAGAAGTTGGGCGGTTGCGTCCCTGACCACGAGTCTGACCCGAAGAGGATTCGAGCCGGTTGAGGTGGTTTGACCCTGAACATGCAAGGCGGTGGCAGCCGTGTGAGAAGCATGAAGAGCGTTGGCCGCTTTGCGAGATTCATTCATGCAAAGTTGCGAGCGCACTTCAAAGAAAGAGGGTAACGGCTTGGTGTTTTGAAGAATGGTGGCCACGCTTTCATACTGTTCGGTTAAGCCGCCAAGGTTTGGAGGACAAGTTGTTGTTCATCGATGGGAAGCATCGACGTTGTTGAGTTGGTCAGCAAGCAATTTAACCTCCTGACAGTATGCGGACATGGAGGGGAAGGTATCAAGACGGGTTGTGGCGAGTTTTTGTTAAAGGTGAAGCGCCCGAATACCCTTGTTGTCTTGGAATAAAGACTCCAAGGTTTTCCAGGCGGTGTAGGCAGTGGTGTTAGTTTGAGAACAGTTTTAATAAGATCGGGAGAGATTGTGCCATAAATCCATTGAAGGACGATGGCGTCCAATCGTTCCCATGAGTCGGCTGTGGGTGGAGAAGCGGGTTGTTTTTCAGCATCGGTAGAGGAATGAGCACGGGAGGGGTTCGTGGTAAGAGGTGATGGATGACAAGGAAGGCGGTGCAGTGAATCCGGAATAACTCGGACCACATAAGGTAATTGGTGGCTTCGTTGTCAAGGTGGATAGGGATAAAGGCTTTTGATGTTCAACACGGTAACAGCCGGATGAAGCTTGTTTTCTGCCATTAGTGATCGGTGAAGAAGAACAGAGGACGACGAAGAGCAGTCGGGTGCGACGAAAGAGAGGAAGAGGTTAGGGATCGATTTTAGGCTGATACCATATAAGATTATGGTTCAATGCTTGATTTCCATTGATCCCAAAGGGGTTTAAATACAAGATACAAACATATCTCCTATTCTTAGAGATGATATACATGATCATTATCTCTAAATAATTCAAATCAAATCTATCTAATTATACAATAATTAGTATATATCTATTACTGTTGATGTTTTAATAATTATAGCAATATGCAGTCTTAGTGATTTATAAAATCGTGTTCAAGGTTTATGGTTTGAAAAACCATTTAAACAGAAACAGTTCGGCCAACAATTTGGATCATAAAACGAATCTTGTAAACCGAACCGGTGGTTAATCTGTATTAGGGTGGATGGGGTGGTCATCATCTCATCACACTCATCACACTATCACACCAATCAGATTGTGTCATCTCATTTCATCACATTCTATCACATTCCATCACTAAACACATGTGGTGGTGTTCAATTTTCATCGCATTTCATCACTAAACTTTTTTTTTTCTAAATAATCTAAAAACATTACATTAAATAAACAGAATTACAATAAATATAAAAAAAACATAAAAATTAAAAAAAAAATAAGTGAGCTGTGGGTGTGCCTCCTCGAACTCGATATCTAAACGACCCACGTGTTCCGTTAGATCAAATCGAAGCTCAAAGTGGATTTGTTAAATAAAAATAAAACATTACATTAAATAAAATTAAAAGGTTACTTTAACGAAAAAAAATAAAAAAACTAAAAACATAAAAATAAAAAAAAACTTCAGACAAATGTTTCATGAAGTTACATTAAATAAAAAAAATATTAGAATTTAAATAAAACATTACTAGAAAAAATTTTCTAGTAATAGTCGATGTGAGCGAAGCCTTCCTGCACATCTTCTGTTTCGTCGGGGAGTTTAGCACCGTTCGCTTAAAGATTTTTTTTGAAGTTTTGACACTTCGATTCGAGGTTCAGGTAAAAAAACACAATAATATAATATTTTGGTTTACATATTGTTAAAAAAAATTGAGTATTGTTGGGTTAAAAAAAGAATATATCTTCTTGAACAAAGAAAAAAACAGAATACTTTTAAAAAAAATTGTATTTTGTTCATAATATCAACGCTAGAAGCTAGAAACAGAGAAAGCACGTGATACACATCACACCATTTCTTCATCACGGCCGTGATACGATACGGGGGACGGTGTTCGTGATGGTCACGACCATCACGGCTGGTCTATCACGGACTGCCCCGAGTGCCCTTAGTTTATCAGTTTTTGCTTTTGATATACAGTTGCATGTATGTATAATATTCATTGACCATCTTTTGATTTAGTTTAAGACAAACAAATGATTTTAAATTATGTATAAAATAAAAGCCATGTTTTAAAACCCCGGGCGAACTGGGAACTAGGGTCTTAGCCAGTCTGGTTAGGGTCTTAGGACTGGATTTGAAGCGAATTGGAGGTTGGACGGAAAACCGGGAGGTTCTACGGATTTTTGAATAGATTATTCCTGTTTTACCCGATTTATTTTAGAATATTTACGAAGTCATTCAGTTCTTATCTGTAGTCCGGCCAGTGAATAAATAAGGAGACCGAATTCGGCGTTCGGTTCAGTAATGAAAGCATCAAATTAAAAAGTTAAATCAACCTATAACATTTCTTAGTAGACAACAATCATCAAGCCGGATCGTAAACGTCTATAGTCCTCATATAACTTACCTTGAAAATCCATGGAAACAACCGGTGGTTGCACAAATTATTTGTTTAT